>JBCNJP010003176.1:0-32245 GCA_039602395.1 Deinandra increscens subsp. villosa | reverse complement strand
TAGAATTTGAGCAACAGGTTGAGGAGGTGCCAAAATGTTTACAAGATTTCGAAAAGAATCTAAGTCGAAAGTATAGAAAGTGGTTCCTCTGATCATGAGTTTCTACGAGAAAAGCCGACCCATTGTACTACAGGGACAGTGTCGAGTGACAAGGCTTAACAGAGTAACATGATAATATAAGTGTCTGAAGTTAAAACTGTATTTGACGGAGGGATAATATTATGCCCGGGCAACCCCTAGCTTGTCGCACCTAATGCTAGGAGCGAGATACTCATCTCATATCTTGTTTTTCGCTTAATGAATTCACATTCACCAATAACCCAGGTGAATCGGAGAGAAGGGAATTTGTGTATATGAGAAAATTGTGTGGATCAATCTCTAACAGCCCAAGCCCGTCGCAACCAAGATATTATCCGCTTTGGCAGTCGGCATGCCCTCAAGCATCCACCCCTCACGGATTTAAAACGCGTCTTGGTGGGGGAGGTATCCACACCCTTATAAATGAGTTCTTAGTTCTCCTCCCACCAATGTGGGATGTTACAAAGTCAATCAGTGTTTGTTTAATATACCCGCTTCCTAAGAAGACGTAAACGTCTGAATATGTCTACCAACTAGCACATAGCGTAGAATTACACAAGATTGATCAAGTTAACATGAGGACCCATTGTTTGACTTAGTTTGTCGTGGAATTATGACCAATTAAGTTCACATAATTCGTAATAACATTCAAAATTCAAATTTCATGCAATAATGGTTCAGATCGCATTTGAGTATCTTTTAAGGTTTCCTTTAAGGGTTGATAGGGTCAACGCATTCTAGCATGCAATCTATCATGAAAGTTTTACCATACAATGCATACAATTGTCCCAACACCTTATATACTACCATGCAACCCTAGCATGGCATATCTCTAGCATCTAAGTTCATAAACTAACCAACACAACCCATACGGTGTAAAGTTGGCGGGGAAAACTTCGCACAGTCTTGTCATTCCCACCGAGGTGGGAGACTTAGGACCTTGTATGGTGTATGGTTTTCATACTCAGTCAGGTTAATATATCAATAACATGTCACTTTCTGGTTTCCTTAGCACGTTTCGTACACATAGCAAATCATGCAATTCTACACAAGTTATGTTCAAACCAGCACTTCAATAATTAATCAGTTTCTATACCCTAAACATAGGGTTTGATTCTGAAATTTAGCATGCATAGACACATATTTTGCAAACATTTCTCATGCGAAGGTCAAAAGCAAACAAGCTATCTATCATGGTTAAAATGGTTCAAAAGTTGCTCACATACTAAAACATAGCTAGCAACGTACTGATTTTGCGGAAGCAGGCCCGAGGTCCAAACAATAATCAAATCAAGTGCTACCATTTCCTTTGAAAAATAACACGTAGAAAATTTGTTTCTAAAAAAAAAATTCTACTAAATTCTGCTAAGGATCATTCAGGTACCAATGCATACGATCAGGTTCAAATTCAGACTGGGATTCAACATCATTAAGCATATCATCATACATATTATTCTTGGTAAAGTTCCAATAATAAGGGTGAAAGTTCAACAAAATAGAAGTATAACCCAATCTCCTTGGTGTTCGTGCGCTTCATGCGTCATGCTTCCTTTCTTGTCAAAACATCGGTTCAAATAGTCTTTAAAAGTGAGATAAAGTACGAAAGTGTTATAAAAGGGTGTTTGCGAAACACAATACATCAGGACGTTCAAAAGTGGCTTTGGCTTGGGTTGCTTGTACATATGTGGTGTGCTATGGTGTATATATAAAATATAGCATTATTTTGTGACACCTTTTTAGCAATTGAAGCTTAAAAATGAATAAAACTTAATTTACTGACAACTACTATTTCACCACATTCACGGCCAAATGCACCCATCGTGGGCAGTATAGTAGTGGTAAGTTGAATCGGAGTCGATCAAAGACGCAAAGGAAAAGGAGGGCTTTTAATACTTCATCGGTGTTGACGTCTAACCTGAGCACTCTTCAAGTGAAGAAATTAGTACAAAAATATAAAAATAATGAAATAAAATATCTATTCTAAAAAGGCGTGTCTTGATCAACTCGGTCGCAGATAATATCATTTGGGGGACTTATCAGTGGTGAAGTTGGTACCCTGGTTTTTGTATCTTTTCTTTAAGATTGATTACTAGCAGAAAGTCAACCGCCTTTCGGCCCACCTGGTCAACCACCATCCAACTGCTAATCGTCTGCGAGGAGTACGCATGCCGAGGGAAGGTGGTGCTAGTGATCAAATGAAGTGGTCTAATGCCACTTAGTCGTAGGGCCCCTTGGTCAGGCAACCATTACGCTCGACACGCCGTCATGAACCAGCAGGGGAACAACCATGCGTGCCAGATTATTTTATTATAAAAATGATCTTTTTAAGGGACTAAGGCCCGTTTCTTCCATACACCGCTTTCGTGTATGTACGTCCGGCGTAACCAGAGCCAAGTTCACAAACACGTACCTCCCGGCTTCCGTGAAGTGACAAAATATTATGAACCCCCATTCCCAAACAAATACTTTTAGCACGCACTTGCGTGGTCAGCCGAGTTTTCTTACATGGACATAAGGACCTCGAACGTATCATGTAGCATTGGGCACGAGTCACCTTTCGGATCATGCATCGTCCCCCGACCGGCTGTCATAAGTCTGGCCTTTGGGATTTCGACTCCCCAAATGGTCAGTGATACGTGAAGCATGCTTGGTTCAGAAAATCAGTAATATATTTTCAATAAAAAGGGTTTTTATAAAGTCATTGGACACGCCTTAAAGAAAGTTTATAAAAACAGTTTACCAACCCACCAAAGATCTGTTTATTCCCAAACGAGTGTAAGAATTTGACTAACACTTGAAAGATTGAGGCTGACAAGTGTTAGCCTAAAGATATGCTTAATAGATAATGAAAGATTCATAGACAAATAACAATTCATTATCACCAGAAATTAAAGTTCTTAAAATCTTTGACGAGTAGATCAAGAACACTAAAACAAATGGCTCACAACCGAAAATATGGAAACTAATGGAAGAGAGGAGGAGAAAGTGAGCAAAGAGGAATGAAGTCGAATCCTCCTATTTATAGGCCAACCGAAGTGAAGCACGCCCCATGCCTGGCTGGGCACGGGGTGTGTGTGTCAGGTAGCACGGGTCGTGTGGCTTGGAGCATGGGGTGTGCCATGTCAGAGTCGTCAGTCTTCCAGCAAGCTTGTCAGTAGCACGGGGTGTGTTTCGTCAGGCACGGGGCGTGTCAAGTCAGAGCTTCCTGCCACGATGTCAGTGGCACGGGGCGTGCTTGAGAGGGCACGGGTCGTGCCATGTCAGAGACATGGGGCGTGTCATGCAGACTGGTTCAGAGGCATGGGGTGGATCTTCGCTGGTCTTGGGCACGGCCCGTGCCTTGTGGGGCACGGGGCGTGCTACGCTTCAGAAATCTAGAAGTGTACTTATGTTATCTTTTCTTTGCGTTTCCGTTCCTTCTATGATTTCGGCTCAGCAAAACCTGAAAAACTACAAAGAAGACAAAAACATTGTTTCTTTGTGATAGTTAGTCATATTTTACTTCATAAGCTGGGGGAAATTGGTTATAAACATATATACTTTTAAGGCACATCAATATGCATTTTTTTTCTAGGGTTCAATGCAGGTTTACCGCGGGTCAAAAGATCAAATCGGGTGTTCCATAGAAAAGGATTGTGTCTTTCACCTTAGTGAATGCTAGACAGTTCATAAAAAAAAGCAGTCAACCCAAAAGTTGTGTCTCTTAAATGAAAGTCGATTTACTTCTTAACACATGCTTCTAAAAGTTGGAGTTGTTCATTTGATCATTCAGTTTGTAATTAATAAGAAGAAAAAAAACATTTGGTTTTTAGAACGTTGATGTTCATCTGAGGCAGAACTCGCGTCTGAATCGTGATAGGAAGTTCGCTTTAGGAGAGTTTTCTTCTAGATTCGGACAATTAAAAGTATGTAGTTTGGTTATTTCAGGTATGTCTCTTTTGGTAGGAATACGTAACAGATATATGTGATCTCGGAAACAGTAGCACTAAGCAGTTTTATCAAGGATATAGTCCCGTTAGATGGAGTCTCTCGAGATGAGGCTCTTGTGTATGACTCCCCTTGGTCCGGTACTGTTCCCACATTCAACGAGCCACTAAAGTTTATATATAGGGTGTACCGCAGCTAACCCACCACACTACCAGCCATTGAAGGCGTACCAGCTACTTACCATTACTAGTCATTAGTCTAACCATGTTGGACATTTTTAACGGAAAAAAAGTACGTCAAGTCTCTCCCAAATGTTGGAATATAGGGGTTGAGAGATTAAAACCTCAAAATATTATGCAAACAAAAGGCGTAAGAGTTTCCATTCACAATACTAGTAAGATGCGTACGGTTTGCTATTCTAGCGAAGATCATCAAGAGGTTGGCACGCGTAGTGCGAATATCATAACGCTTCATATTTCAAGACGATCAAAGTTTCAAACAGACCATAAGGTTTAAGTTCAAGCTAGTCATTCATCAATGAAAGTATTCTGAAAAGGGCAATGGGGATTCAAGTACCAGAAATTCGTCGATAGTTTTTATGACAGTAGCGTTAATTATACAAATGTATGGATAACTTGGTGTGCTCAATACGTAAAAAGGGAAAATACAAGGTCAATGGTACGATTAGCTATTGATAACAAGAAGTTCACGCTCGATGGGTGCAAATAGAGTTTCCATGAAAGACTTTATATTATCACTACGATAAAGGCATGGGGTCGTCTCATCATCAATGGTGTTAACTAGTTGAAAAGCTAACCAAATATGTAATACTTGTCGGTTCCAAAGCTTAAAAGTTACCTCGGGCATAAGGTTTACAAAAACACGAAAATGAAGAATTACCGGTTGTTGAATCATAAATGGTTAAAATCATGCAGACAAAAGTCAATGGTACAGGTTCAGAAGGTCAATCGGAATAGTCATTACGTTAAAACTGAAAGTTATTAGTTCGAAAAACAGGAAGACTTTTCACTAATTATTAACCCATCAGCAACATTATGTTTGGTGTGGGGTATGTGGTTTGTGAGGTCGTGACGATGCCGCTGGCAACGAGTTTTGGTTCGCGCAAGAAGTATCAGGGAATACGCAACTAGAGAGGAAAACTTCGCAAAGTTCTCAGCCAAGAAATATGTTTCAGTGCTCGTGATGTGATTTATATACTCGTTGGTCCAATGATGTTTGGGTATTCACTCGGTTAAGGTTTATCCAAGTTGTCTCTCGGATGCAAAAGTTCCAGGAGTTGATATGGTAGGTAAAGTCATAAAAGTAGAATTATGATTCGAGATGAATTCAAACCACTCAAATGCTTCATCGAGTGTGTTCTTAGATAAGGAAGACTTCTCATCTAAGTAAACGAGTGAAGCGGTGTCCTTCCAGGACTAATATTCCTAGTATACTTCTAAAGGTTCTCGGATGGATTAGAATCCATGTGTAAAAGGGATCAGATCGGGTGTGATAACGTTTACAAAAATAGATCACTCCAACCATCCAGTTGAGCCCACATGCTCGATATTCAAATGCCATGGGGTTTTGGTTTTAAAATAAGGGATTGCATCCTTTACACCCATCAGCTTGCCGTGTAGTATTCTCCAGGATTTCCATACACTGCAAATTACATTTACGTGTGCACCCGTAACGGTAATTTACCTTGTCTGGTCACCTTATCTCCTCTTACTTGGCGGCCAGATATGGTTGAGTATAGATGAGATATTCACTATATGGGAATCAAGAATGGGGTCGTTAACCTAAAGTTATCTTGATCAGAATCGTTAACGAGATAAGTTTCAAGAGTCAAATGTTCGCTTAAATTGGAATGAACACCGGGAGCGAGTCAGCCAGAAGTTTAGCTCCATAAGGTTTGCATAGGGTTTTCAAAATAATTTTCCATTTGGTTGGTAGTTCTTCCAGGATAAAATTCTTCCAGATGAACTTGCTTGGCATATGCAAAGTTGTCTTTAAATTGATTTCCTACCAAAACCTTTTGGGGTTTAGGCTTTTTTAGATTTCAAATGTTTACACCCTGATCATTTTAGATTTCATTGAATTATTCAAAAATGGGTTGTAAAATATTGGACAACAACATGACTATATTTTCCAAAAATTATGTATTCCCTTATAGGTTTAAGTTCAGCATTTGGTTCATTTTTAGTTTTGTATGCAGAGGCATACCTTAGTTAAAGGTTATTAGGTTTCCGGTGGTAAGTGGTACGCACATTGGATACCCACTTTATTGGTGAGTTTGAACTAGTTGAACATTCTAAAATAACATTTTTATCATCCCTTTTCATTTTATAAAAAGCATCACCTTCTTTCTTTTTGAAATAATAATTTTTTGGTGGTACAATTGCTTAAAGGTTTTAAAACTTTAACTTGGGGTTTGGATGAGCTAGCCACATTCTTTTCAAATTTTGGCATGGCTATCTCATTTTCAGAATGAATGTCAACCTTTTCAGACTGTTTTAAGGATTCATTGCATATATCAACATCCTCAATGATTGGAGCTTCAGGATCAATGGTTATATTAAAATTGTTTTCTATGTTCAAGGCATCCATCAGTTCTACTGCTGGAGCATAATGCCCGGGTGCTTTTATAGCAGTGTAACCAATGCCATATTTTTTTATTATTTTAAACACTCTGCTACAACATTTCAGTGGCAACTTGGTATTTTTCACAGCTAACTTGTGATTCTTTGAGTTCTATTTCCAAGGAATCAACCATAATGTTTGCATATGGAGTCTCTTTCTTTGTAGCAGCAAGTTTAGATAGTAGATCATCAATTTGAGTGACAAAATTAGACTCTTCATGCTTTAAGTTTAAAATCTCATCATTTAAACCATCAATTTTGTTATTATAAGAACCCTCAACTTTCTTGAAATATTCTTTGATTTCATTTAGTTCTTTCACTTTATTCATCAAATCTTGATTGTGATCTCTATATCTAGTGACTTGTTCTATGCATGCATTACTACATGAATGTTCTAACACTTGAGAAGGAATGGAGCTGACCTCAGATGAAGAAGATGTAGAAGTGGAGGTTTCCTTAGCCATCAAAACATGATTAACTGGTGCAAATCCTTGCATCACTTCTTCTGAGTCAATACACTCAGTTTTACTTGCAACAAAAACTATTAAATTGTTGCTTTGAGAAGAAATTATGGTTGGCTTTAGGTGGTGTGGGACCAGCTGTTGGAGCTTGTGGTTTCTTGTATCCATCGTTGCTTCTGTTGTTCCCATAGCTTCCATTCTCTCTTCTTGGATATGGGCACCCCCTTACAAAGTGACCTAGTAGATGACAGTTATAACATTTGACATTGGATTTGTCTAGCCCAATCTGTGCAATATTTCTAGCATTGTATTTTATTCTGGTTCTCTTGTAGAACCTCTGGGCTCTCATTGACACCATGGCTAGTTAATTTATGATGTCCATCTCTTCCAAATTATCAGCTCTAATGCACTCTAAGTCTTCCCTTGTGAATCCCATATGTGTACTATCTTCAACATAAGCAAGGTTATGCTCAAAATAATGGGTTACAAGTTTAGTATTACCTCATGGTGAGTCAGGATATGTAACCACATGTGATTGGTTAATGTAAGAATACTCTGATCTGGGTTATCCACCAGATGAGGTGACCAGTGCAGTTGAATTGATTGTTGGTTTTTGCACTTGAGATGCATGCTTTCTCATTGATCTCCATCTCGTGAGTGCTCAGCATCCCATGCAATTCTCCCATCTTTAGTGTTTTTAGTCTTTATTATACTTAATACTGACTGTATACACAATCCAAACTTCAGGTAACGACCTTAAGAACTTCCTGATAACGTCAGCGTTGTCCATCTTGACTTTAACTTTCTGCAGTTCATCTAGCATCTACACAAATCTGACGTATTGCTTTGTCATTTTCTCACTCTTCTGTGAGAGGAGTTCTCATACCTCTGCTTAAGCACATCCTTTTTATTCTCTCTGACTTCATATGTACCTTCATACATTTCTTTAAGAGAATGCCATAGGTCAAAGGCACTTTTATGAGCCTTGAACCCAATTAGAATGGAACTAGATAGTGCTGCTTGCAAAGCCCAAATAGCTTTAAGATCACCTTCACAATTTTTATGAAGAATTTTTATGATCGACTTCAGAAAAGTTGTCAGAAGTTTTAGCAATTTTAATATCGGCATTAGTGGTGTCTTTAGCTATGGGAATGAAAGGACCTAAAGTGACTGACTTCCAGATGTGATGGTCGGAATATCGAAGATATCCTTCCATCCGTAATTTCCATGTGTAGAAATCATCCGCCATGAACATTAGTGGTTTGTTACAGCTTCCATTTCGAGATTCACCATTTTCCGGATGTCTGAAATGTGAATAAAATAGTAAGTGTAAAAACAGAGTAAGTGTTTAGTGTGGGTTTTGAAGAAAAGAACCTTTAAAACAAGAGTCAAGGCTCTAATACCACTTGTAGGATCAAGGAGTTATCGATTTAAATAACTTTGAACAAGGCTCACTAACACAAGACTTAACCCGTGGAAATAAGTTAATCTCAACTCTTGTACACTTATGACTAAAGATTGTTTGACGTGAAAGGTAAATAGAAAATGAACACAAGGATAATGCTCAGCACTATATTGTATTATTTGCTAAATCATATCAAAGCGTACATAAACAGAGGATACAAGTAAGTTATATATAATGCCTAAGAAATCAAGGAGAGTCCTTGATTTCTACTACAATCATCGTGACCGTTAAAGTAAGATACATGTACTGAAATGATTACAAAGAAATATAAAGTAATCTAAGAAAAATTTCGACGGCTTCCGAAGGCAGGAAACATGACAAGTTGAATTTTTGACATCTGATATGATCTTTTCAGGACAAGTGGTAAGTCAATTGTCTGAGGTAACTCTCCTTATCGAGATAACTTGAGTAACTTCAGTTCTTCTAAGGTAAGTTGCATCCGAGATAACTTAGTTATTCTGGACCATTTATGTCATCCGAGATAACCAGTTAATCCGGGTCTTTTAGTCTTCCAAGATAAATAATATCTAGCCGAGGTAATACATCAGAACTTGAAGGTTTCGATTCCTAACACAAAAACTCTGTGAAGTCACGGGATCTGTCAAATGACTGACCCCGTTACTCCTTTTCTTTCTTATGTCATTTTTTCTTCTAATACATTAAACCTATTACAATGGATTGTTCTAACAATTTTGTTCGCTTTCCTTTAGCCCTTTACTGGGGATGGCTGGTTGGTTTTAATGAAAGCATCATTAAGAAAAATAGAAATCATTTTCATTCCTGAACCCCTAGGACCAATAGTAGTTACAACTTACAATTGTACCCATCAGACATTGGTGACCACAAAGATACTAAAACAAGGCATATAGAGGAAATTGTGCGTCTGTAACTAATCTCATTGTCGATTTTTCCAACCATTTTAATATATGTATACATACATAGCATAGATATAGGAAGGCATGATCGACTTGGTTCACATTTAGGATGTTTTCTAATGATGGATTGCGTGATGATGTTAGTTCATGGATTGGAGATGAGAATCGGGAGAGAGATCACGAAATTAGGTATAAGATTAAGGGTGTTTAGGATCTCTAATGTTCTCTATATATAGCACACCCAAGGAGAAATCCAATTTAATAAGTAACGACAATTACGTCCATCATGTATTTTTCTATTAAACGCTTAGGGATAATACGATTAATGATCAATATAAATTAGATAAATGATCTTAAGCGCACATATTTCATTTTTATTCTTACAATTTTTTTAAAATTTTCTTTAACATAACTATTTACTTTTTATTATTATATACTATACAAAGTCTAATGGGGCTACAGTATAACAGTGAAAATAGGTGTATTCGTAATTTTCTTAGATCACCATCAACGCAGGCGCACATAGATGCACGTCGGCCAACATGGCACGAGCATGTCAGGCGTGTTGCGCTGGTGGTGGAGGTACATGTGGGAGAGGTGCACGCCCAACGGGTGGGTGTTGTGTGGGTCCCCTATTTTTTTCTTTTTAATTTTAAACCATTTTAAAAAAAATATTTTTTCTTTTTAATTTTAAACCTAGTTTAAATAATGTTTTAGTCATAACGGCTAGTTTTTTTGTTTGTCTTTTTTTAACGGCTAGTTTCTAATTCCCCTATAAATACAAATATGAAATATCCAAAAAAGTTTTAAAAAAGACAGTTTTATAAAATTCTAACTAAATAACTTTACTTTGCACGATCTTTATGAGTTAAACATAATTATAAAACCTATTTATTAAAAAAAATACAAATATGAAATATCCAAAAAAGTTTAAAAAAAGACAGTTTTATAAAATTCTAACTAAATAACTTTACTTTGCACGATCTTTATGAGTTAAACATAATTATAAAACCTATTTATTAAACATAATTAATATCACATATTTACATTTAATTAATTATACATATACCTAATTTATGTAATTAAATCTAAAATACTACAACTAATACCATAAATGGGGATCGTCATCCCATGGAAGCAACAGGGTTTTCTCGGTTATGATCTCAGTTCATCCTCCCATGGATCACGAGGCACATATACGTACTCCGGTCAATCTTCATCCACGAGTCCTTCTTCTTCTTCTTCAAGCTGGACTTCATCGTCCAATTCGTAATAGTCTTCAAGTGGCTCTTCAGGTGAGTTTTCAGGCAATTAGTAGTCGGATGCCCAATCCTAGAAGGCTTTATCCTCCCAAAGGTCATCCATGTTGGGGTTTACACGATGTTGCACATTAGCCTGAGGTGGAGGTTGAACTGGAACAAGAGGTTGAATAACTGGTAGATGATTATAGTGTTCCACCCTTCTGGAGGTGTTGACATCAGATTGTATAATTGTTCGAGTATACATAGTATATTTGATATGATTGATGGACCGAATCTCAGAAGTTAATATATATATAGAGTTAAATGTAGCCTTTATAGAAGTATAGCCGTTGGTTAATAATATAGCCGTTGGATAAATATAGAATTAAATATTAAATATGACGTTAAATGAAATAGTGATGTGAAATAAAATAGGTGAATGTGAAAAGAACGAATAATTTTGTGTTAAGGCTAAATGATACATGTGAAAAGGATTTACTAAAAGTTATAAGAAACTAATATGGTATACTCACTAGAAACGCATATCGAAATGATTTCCCTCAACATTATGAGTGGTCTTAATGGTGAGCTCATCAATGATAATATTTATCAGTAATTCTTCAAGTTGCTGAAACTATACAAAGTCCTTAGACTTTGGCTACAAATGGGTATATTTGTAATTTTCTTAGTGACCAGCTCATCTTAATCCTAATAAAGCAATAAAATTGGTGCCACATGTCTCATTTATAAAGGCTCCACATTACCATCGTCACATGTCAAACTCACAATCAATTACCAATTTAGTAAATCATCAATTAAGATTAATTACCAATTATGTCAAACTAAAATTTTATTTTAAAATTTTGATAAAATTATTAAATTAATGTAGATTTGATTAATTTACTCAATAATAGTTTTTTTATAAAAAGTAACTTGTCAAACATAATAAATTTCTTAAATGTATTAAATTATTATCTAATATATAATAAGAGTTTATATGAGTCAAAATTTTCAAAATTTTTAATCATTATCCTTTTCATCTGTATTTATCTAATATTATGAATCTATATACAGCCCGTGTAGTACACGTGTTACTAACCTAGTATTGATAATAGTCGGTGATTCTTTAAGTTGCTATTAAAAATGTTATAATGAAGTTCTCATTAATTTACTATGTATCCTATGTGTGTGTTTTGTATTATTAAATTAAACTATATATAACGTAAAACCCACTTCGTTACGGTGTAATGGTATGTTAGTTTTTTTACACGCCTGTTACAGTATCTGTACGTGTAATTTTTTTTATAGATTTTGTTAAATTCTACAACATTATTTTTCGGTGTAAAATTTTAAGATGTTCACGTCTTCTCTTTTACTTTGTTTTAGTTTAGTTCTACACCATTGGGTTCTGGTGTATAATTTTTTACTTTTTGCATGTAGTTTTTTTCTTTTTTTTAGTTTATTGTTACTTTTTTATGTATAGCTTTTTGTGCTTCGTGAGAATGTTTTTATTATTTCTAGATGTATAACTTTTCGTTCTTTTATGCTATGTTATGGGACTGCAGGTCAATTTTGTACCTATGTTTAATATTAACTTATTATATATAATTTAATATATTTTTTAAAATTAAGATTTTTTAAAACCGGGTGGCTGTCCTGTTAGCAACCTTCTCCTCCTATAAATATGTTGGGCTAGATTTATTTAAGGCATGAACATTAGTGTTGGGCTTAGTTTATCTTTGTTTTGGGCTTGTTATTTACTAGTTAGTGGGCTTATATAATGTTTATGATTGGGCCATGTGGGCTACCAGGTTTACGATTTCTTGTAATGAGGTAGTATATAAACCTCACTTGTTTATGATTCAAGTAAGCTTTTCAATACAAATTCACAAGTTTACGATTTCTTGGTTGCTTCTAGTTTACGATCAGCTTCAATAGTAGTGTTTATTCATTCAAGACTTCATCTTTCTCATAGATCTAGTCTCTTCTACTACTATTCTTCTTGAATCGATCTTATACGAGGATTCCGCACTCGTGTTTGATTAGATATCGTGTGTTTGGGAGATTTTCGGACCTACAATTGGTATCAGAGCCAAGAATCTTAGATTCGAGGCTCTCACGATATTGATTCAAGAGTTTTCTGGGTTTTGTGTTCGAGTTTTTTGAAGATTTGGAGGATTTCTGGGTGTTTACGACTGCTGCTGCTGCTGTGTTCTTCGTGTTTTGGTGTTTACGACTGCATTTCTGGGTTCATTGTGTGTTTACGACAGTGTTTGTTGAAGATCTTCATCATCAGCGAGTTTACGACTTCAAGAAGTCATTTTTATTGCGTTTACGATCGGGTGTTTGGCGTTTACGACTTTGTTTGATCGTAATCCGTGTTTACGATTCTGCTATACCGGAATCACTTGTCGTAATCGTTGTTTACGACGTGTTTAATCGTAATTACAGTTTACGATTGCTCCTAATCGGGAACAGGTGTTTACGACTTGGCGATCGTAATCAGGTATCGTAATCAGTGTTCACGATTCTTTAAAGGCGGTTTGTGTTTGCGATTTTGGGTTTTATCGGAATCAGGTGTTCACGATCGTAATTAGGCGTTTACGATCGTAATCAGGTGTTCTTCATCGTAATCTCAGTTTTTGGACGTTTGGATTTTAGAATTAAGTTTCCTAAGCTATCGGGATGGATTTTGAACCAAGTATGTATCAGAAGTTGGACTTCGAGATTGGCTCTATCACTCGTCCACCTAGACTCACTTCGGCGGATAACTTTTTGGAGTGGAAGTACAGGTTTGAAAACCATTTGAAGAGTGTTGACTTGAGATTGTGGAGAGCGGTAATTAATGGACCACACATACCTACTCATGGAGAAGGAGCTAAAGCAGGAAAGGCTAAGACTGAAGAAGAGTTTGAAGATGAGGACTGGGAAAGGTGTAACAAGGCTGAGAGGGCGTTTGCAATTATGACCATGGCACTAACACCTGACATTGCTCAAGGATTTAAGCATTGCAAGACGGCGAAGGAACTCTGGAATGCATTGATTGTTGCCTATGAGGGAAATCCGGACATTAAGGCAAGTCGAAAGCAAATGTTGAAGCAGAAATTCAATTTGTTCAACCATATCCAAGGTGAATCGTTTGAAGCGCAAGTGCAAAGGTTTGTATCTCTGATGGCAGAAATGTCAAGTTATGGTGTGGAGCCGGATTTGGAAGACAAGAATTTGAAGCTGCTGAACAGTTTACCAAAGTCATGGAACACCAATATCTCAATCATTAAGGACAACAACAAATTGAGTGAGCTGTCTCTTGATGAAATGATCAACAAGTTGAAGTCCAAGCTTATTGATGACAAGCAACGAGAGTTGAATCACATAAGCTCTCTTAGTTTGGCTGGGAAACTGAATCAAGCTTTGTTGTCGGAAGAAGTAGATGTGAAGCAGAAAGGAAAGTCTGTTGGAGGTGGATCAAGTTCTGTGACTAAAACGAATGCATTTGTAGCACAACCTCAATCTAGTTCGAGTGGAGGTGACAATTCTGAGGCTGCCAATGATCCCAATTTTGCACTTGGTATGGGATTCATGAACAGTTATCATGCTTTAATGGCCGGAACCCTAATCCCTACTGAGATCCTATCAGGAGAGCTGAATCAGATAAATCCAGAGGATGTGGAGATGTTGGATGTCTCTTGGCAGATGGCTATGGCTGTGTTCAGGGCTAAGAAGTTCATGGCGACTACAGGGAGAAATGTTTGGAAGGATCAAGACAAGATCAGAATGGGGTTTGACAAAACCAAGCTTAGGTGCTACAATTGTGATGAATATGGGCATTTTGCAAGAGAGTGTAGCAAGCCAAGGAAGGAGAAAGCAGAGATAAAGAAACCAGCTGATGGGAAGGCAAAGGCAGAGACAAGCGCTTTGATAGTACAGGAAGGAGGAGGATATGACTGGACCTCCCAAATGAAGGATCTGAGCCTGACACATGCTATGATGACTGCTATGGATGATGATGATGAGGAAGAGCATGCTTTTGTTGTTACTGAAGATGAACCTGAGGAGAATGAAGCTATGGCAGCTGACCACACCAAGGTATGTTCTAACCCTGTTTGTGATCGTATAATTACTGGTCTTAGACAATTTTGCAAAAATTTTCAATTAGAATTGTTTGAGGTAAAATGTGAAAGAAGCTCATTTAAGGGTAGGTGGCAAAAGAACGAAGAAAAGGTTAAAGCCCAGAAATTAGACATAGTGAAATATAAGAAACTTGCAACTGAGAATGCTTATCTGTATGACAATGCTAAGTTAGAAATAGCAGAACTTACTAAGCAAATAGATGAACTTAAGCATAAAAACAATGAGTTGCAGGTTAAGCTTGATATAAATCTTATGAGAAGCAAAAGAATGTTACAGGCTAGTAAATCTCTGGACACATGCATTACTGAGGTTAGAATGGGTAAGGACAAAGGTGGAATAGGAATTAGCTTTGCAAACAAGAACGTTGTTCCTCAAGATAAAACCAGAGATGTAATAGGAATGATTTTAGAGGAGGATCAGATAGATAGATCTGCATCGGAAATGCATGAGGAAGGACCTCCTTTAGATAGTGTCTTGGTTGGAGTGAAGCCTTTGACAGAAGAGGAAATGGAAAATGAAAAACACATGACTTATGGGTTGGGTAATAAGGATAGAGTGATGACAGACGCGTGTGAAGCAGGACCATCAAATACTTCTCTGAATAACTGTGTGAGTTCTTCTGATGTATCTATTTATTGTGCAGATGAAGTAGAAATCAAAGACATTTCGAAGAAGGATGCCGAATGTCAGAGAGTGGAAGAGAGTCACGTGTCTAGTAGTTCTAGTAGTTCTAGTAGCTCTAGTTTATGTTTACCTAAGGATGATGTAATGGCACTTGTGTCAGAACTAGAGACATCCAAGTCAAAACAAGTAGTTGCGTCGTTGTTAAAAAATGTTTCTGAATCAAATGAAAAAGTGTCTGGTTTTAAAATTCGTGTGCCTAACACAAAAATAGGTCGTGAGACTAAGCCCAAAGACTTTGTTGCTTATCCTCAGGTTGTGTCAGCTTTTAATAGAACAAACAAATCTAAATCGGAACAATTTTGTTTAATTACACAATCTGATAAGGATAAACAACGTGTTATACACAAATGGGATGATAAGCCAGAGTGGAAGTCGTCTTACCCAAGACGTTCGTACCTCTGTAGTCATGTCAATGGGCCTAGACTCATGAATTGCTTTCAATGTGGAAAGCCAGGACATTTTGCAGCTAACTGTGTGAATAGACCTTACCAACCATACTATCCGCAAAACCCACGGACTAGTATGTTGGAGAGAATGATGACAGGAGAAAAGCAAAAACAAAAGCAGAAACAACAAGCTGTGTTTCAGGGGAAGCAGTGTTTTGAACCAATGAAGACTGAACAGTCTAAGGTTTCAAACGCAAAGGCACCTGTGACAAAGCCTGTTGTTGATAAGTGGAATGTGACCAGAACTCCAAAACAAACTTATGTATCTAAAGGAGTTTACCACAAGATAAAACCAGAATTTGTTGAAAAACAAGTGGCTAAAGTAAAAAGAGCTAATCAACCTAATGGCAAAGCGAAAGCCGAGCAACAGGTTTTGAAACAAAAAGGTGTCACTCAAACAAAACAACTTGTGTATACTAAACTGAAACTTGAGTGGACACCGGTTAAAAAGCCAACTGGTAAAAAGGTCATTTCACCACAAAAGAAACCTGTGACTGTCAACAATTCAACAACTGTGTTGAAACCAGAGAAAACCACCACATGGAAACCAAAAGTCAACATTCAAAATGAGAATGTGTCTGGATCAAAGTCTGAAATGATTCTTCAATTAGTTAACTACATTGATGCAAAAGGTGTGCCCAGATCTGTAATGGCCTGGGTACCTGGATCTCACTAATTTCTGATTCTTGTAGGGACAGCCAAGAAGATCTATCAACAATCTCTGGTACGTTGATAGTGGTTGCTCCCGACACATGACCGGAGATCTGTCCCTTTTGGAAGATGTAGAGGATTTCGATGGTGGAGGAGTTTCATTTGCAGGTGGTGTGGGTGGTAGAATTAGCAAGAAAGGTGTTGTGAGAAGTGGAAATCTGTCTTTTTCTGACGTACACTATGTGGAGGAACTGTCTCACAGTTTGCTGAGTGTTTCTCAGATCTGTGACAAAGACTATTCTGTGATGTTCAATCGGAAGGAATGCATTATTTTGAAGCCCGGCGTGAAGATTCCCGAGGAGTGCATACTGATGCGTACTCCAAGACGTTCAAATTCATATCTTCTCAACATGGGCAATCCTCCAACGTCAGAAGAAGCATGCCTCATCTCAAAACAAAACGAAAATTTGGCTATGTTGTGGCATCGTCGTCTGGGGCATGCAAATATGAAGAATTTGACCAAGCTCGCAAAGGGAGAGCATGTCAGAAAGCTGCCCATCAAAGACTTCTCAACTGTGGAAAAATGCGTGGCATGTGCGAAGGGGAAGCAGCACAAGTTGCCACACCGTCCGAAGATAGCAAACTCTATGTCATCAGTTCTACAACTTCTACACATGGATCTATTTGGGCCTATGCAAGTTCAGAGCATCAGCAAATTCTCCTATTGTCTAGTGATTGTGGACGACTACTCACGTTTTACTTGGGTCTACTTCTTGTCAAACAAGTATGAAACTCCAGCCCTAGTGAAACAGTTTGTCACACTCATAGAGAATCAGCTGAACAAGAAGGTCAAAGCTATCAGATCGGATAACGGAACGGAATTCAAGAACGCTGAGTTGAATATGTTTTGTGGGGCTAAGGGGATTGATAGACAGTTTAGTGCGCCCTACACCCCTCAACAAAATGGAGTAGCTGAGAGAAGAAATAGGACACTCATTGAAGCTGCAAGGACGATGATGTGTGAAGCTAAACTACCAATCTTCTTCTGGGCTGAAGCGGTCAATACGGCGTGCTACGTGCAGAATCGCGTTTTGTTGAACAAGCGTCATGAGAAAACTCCGTATCAGATTGTCTATAAAGAAAAGCCAACGGTGGGATATTTTAAGACATTTGGATGTCCGTGCACGGTACTGATACAGTCCGACGTGGGGAAATTCGAGGCGAAAGCTGATGAGTGTTATTTCGTTGGTTATTCGGGAAATAGTGCTTATCGTGTCTATAACAAGACCACCGGTTTGATCATTGAAGCGTTCAACGTGGACTGGCTTGAAGACAATCCGTCGGATGCAGGGACCGGACCTGATTGGATTTTTAATTATGGGTCTCTGTTTGAAGGATTCAAGTTTTCGAATGAGCTTCACAATTTGGGTGAAGAAGAAGAGATTATCACTCAGCCATCTGAATCAAGACCTCACACTGAAAGAGTCTGTGAGAAGGCACCAGTTCCTGTTCCTACAAATGTCAACGCAGATGCTCCGGGAACTTCAGGAACTTGTGATAATGATTCAGAAATTCCACAAAGCTCAGGTATGAATGATTTAAATGATAATGTTGTTAGTTCTAATCTGCCTGTTTCTGTGTCTGTGCCAGAGGTTCAGGTATCAAGGATCAACAAGGATCATCCAGTCAGCAACATACTTGGACCAGTGTCTGCAGGAGTTTCAACTAGAAGCCGCACAGGGGATATCAATTTCTGCATGTACTCATGTTTTATCTCCCAGATTGAGCCTCCGAATGTGATGGTTGCTCTCAGAGATCCGAATTGGATAGAGGCCATGCACAATGAGTTGAATCAATTCTCAAAGCTGGGAGTGTGGCGACTAGTCAAGAGGCCAGACGACAAGAAGGTTATACCCACTCGTTGGTTGTATAAGAACAAAAAGGATGACACGGGTATAATCGTTCGAAACAAGGCAAGGTTAATAGTTCAAGGTCATCGACAAATCCATGGAATTGACTATGATGAGGTGTATGCACCTGTGGCAAGACTGGAAGCTATTCGTATATTTCTTGCGGTTGCATCTTATCTGAATTTCACGGTACACCAGATGGACGTCAAGACAGCATTCTTATATGCTGAGATGAATGAAGAAGTTTATGTGTCTCAACCACCGGGGTTTGTAGATGAGGAGCATCCAGATTATGTGTATCTTCTGGACAAGGCTTTGTATGGGTTACATCAAGCTCCAAGAACGTGGTACGAGACGCTATCAACACATCTGGTGGAGAATGGATACACGAGAGGGGTGGTGGATCAGACATTGTTTCGGAAAAGGGTGAAGGATGACATAATCATGGTGCAAGTTTACGTAGATGACATCATCTACGGGTCAACCAATGAAGATTTGTGCACCGAGTTTGAAGAGATTATGAGAAAGAAGTTTGAAATGAGCGATCAGGGGGAGATGAGTTTCTTCCTAGCCTTGCAAGTAAAACAAGATGAATCTGGGATTCTTATTCACCAAGCCAAATATGTGAATGAGATTCTAGAAAAATTCAAGATGCAAGACTCAAAGCCAATTTCAACTCCAATGGCATCCCGACCTCTTTTGTCAGCAGATGCAGACGGGGAGTCAGTGAGCGAATTCACGTATCGATCAATGATTGGTTCGCTGATGTACTTAACAGCAAGTCGGCCAGATATTATGCATGCAGTTTGCTTGTGTGCCCGCTATCAGGCTAACCCTAAACTTTCTCATTTAAATGCTGTTAAACGTATTTTTAGGTATCTGAAGGGCAGGCCTAGGCTTGGTCTTTGGTACCCAAAGAACACTGACTTTCAATTGTATGCATATACTGACAGTGACTATGGAGGCAGTGACTTGGATCGGAAGTCAACCACTGGAGGATGTCAATATCTGGGCGATCGACTCATTTCCTGGCAGAGCAAGAAGCAGCATACCGTATCTAAATCAACTGCCGAAGCAGAGTACGTGGCAGCATCTGCCGGTACTTCACAGGTAGTATGGATCCAAAACCAGCTCACAGACTACGGTATGGAATTCGTTAACACTCCTATCTTTTGCGACAATGCTGCTGCTCTGGAAATTGTGAAAAACCCTGTCCAACATTCTAAAACCAAGCATATAGACATAAAGGTACATTTCATTCGAGATTGCTATGATCGGGAGCTAATTCAGCTTCAAAAGGTAAGCTCCGATCAGAATGTGTCGGACATTTTCACAAAACCCCTCCCGCGACCAAATTTTGAAATGTGTGTCGAAGGCCTTCGGATGATTGCCTTCGAGGAATGATCTGATCAACTTTTATTTGTCAATACTTGTTTTTTAAGAAAATTAAAAAAATATATATAAAAATAGAAAATTTAAAAAAAAATAGTGTTTGTTTTCAAAAGCCTCATAAAAACAGGGGAAGAAATATAATTGTCTCAGAAAATTCAAAAAATATCTGTTTGAGGTTTTTATGATGTCTTTTGCTTTGCCTTGAGTTGGTAGGAAGTGATATAAATTTCCATGACAATCGGAGACTGACACGTGTAAGGCAGAAGTGAAAGACGTCTCAAAGATGATGTTCGGTAAGCTAAATCAAAAACAATGATCATCCATTGTAAGTGCAGTAATCTTAACTCTTATATATGTTTAGGTTTCCATCCTAGTTTACATAGTTTAAAAAACTGAGACCCAGCAAAAATGGGTTGAGAGTGGTAATTTACCTAGTATTCACTCTCTCACACGTCATGTTTATATTGTAAATAACAACACCACAGAAAAAGAAAAAGAAAAAGAATTCAAAAAAAATATATATGAAAATTGTGAAAAAGAAAAAGAAAAAGAAAAGAAAATTATTTTGTTGGTCTTCTCTGCGTGCTTATGCGGCCGACCTGATCACCAACCGATAATTCAAGAAAATAAGAAATAAGTGATTTGTCAAAGCAGTGTTGCATGGTTCCTCAAGTTGGGGGTTTGTGAATCCTCAATAAACTCTGAGGTTGGGTAGGTTTCGCTATGAACAATTGGGTGTGGGGACGGTTAAACATAACGGTAATTATGTACCATATTTAAGCACTTAAAATATTTTTAACTGGATGTGAGTTTATATGATTTCAAAAGATTTTGAGCAATCATTTAGAGCGTCAAGTAACGGAAGCTGAAAAGGGTTCCTCAGTTAAAGATTTGTCTTGTATGATCCATGAAAAATATCAATTTTGAGGCAAGTGTGTTTTAAATTTCTGTATTTAAGTTTTTAATTATATTTTTTTTTGGTCTTTAAATATTTAAAATTTATTTAATTTTATGATCAAGATCAGTTACTTGGGGCTAAGTCTGAGGGGAAGCTTCGTAAATTCTCAAATATCTTCAAACGTTAACATTACTCATGAGAATTATCTTGTTTAAGAAGTTTGGGTGTTAAATAAAATGTTTTTGAATCATGAGGGGTCAAAATGAAACTTTTGTAAACAAAACCTTGTTTCCTGTTTTTCTTCTCATTTACGATCCATCTGTTTCATTACTCTCCGTTTACGATTCCCTCTCAAAACCCTAGTTCCGCCGCGTCCCTCACCGGAAACCTCTCACCAACCATCTCCGACCACTCATTCTGCTACCTAAACACACCTTCGCTCTCGTCATCCATTTCTAACCACGAAGACACAAAAAACCCCTTGGTTCAAACTAAGATCATCGGTGTATTCTCGGTTTTACTGTTTCAAGCCCTAATTCGCAATTGTTCTCTGTGTCTACTGTTTTCGAGACGATTTCACGAGTGTTGAAGTCGTTTTTGTGCTAAAAAAAAAACTCTTAAAGGTAGTTACAGATGGTTTTGGTGAATATTTGTGATGCTTTGATGCGTTTACGAGATTTTGCAGGTTTGTTTAATGGAGGTTTCAGGTGTTTACGATAATCTCGGTGAAGAAGACGATGACTGGAACGTTTACGATTTCTGTTTACGATTCCCCGTTCACGATCGAGATATTTACGATTGGAGATAACGACAAAACAGTTTACGATTGGGCCTTGACAAATTTTTGGTGTTTACGATTGGATAAGTCGATTACAATTGGACCTAAAATAAACCCGATCGAGAACCCAATAGCGGATCGTAAACTCGTTTATTGGATCGTGAACCCAATTTTTGAATCGTAAACTCACATTAATGGGATTTAAAATCTTAAACACTTAATTTTTTTTTTTAAAAAAAATCTCATTAAACTTAAGTTAAAATTAATGATGTTTGTGAACATGTGAGTCAAAATCAAATATTTTGCTTGAACGTTTCAATTGAAATTTTTAGAAAATTTTCAAATTAAATGGGATAATCAATTGAACTTCAAGAAATTGTTGACAAACAAAATAGTTTTGATAAATATGTCTGATACATATGTCTTGTCTTTCTCAGATGGCAGAAGAGATGCTTATTGAAGACATAAAGTATGAACAGGATCACTGTATGCCGGCGTATCTGGAAGACCCGCCAGAAAAACATATGGAGTTATTCTACTCTCTGGTGGCTGGGATGAACACATGTAAAATCAACCATGCCCTGAGGAAGAATGTACTCATTGATGAGATGCTGGTCAGGGAATTTTGGGGTACTGCTAGGGCAAACTCCGACAAGACAAGGATTACCGCAACGATCCAGAACAGACAAATTGTTATTGAGGAAGAAGATATAAGGCAAGGGCTGAACATTACTGATGATGCTTCTCATCCTATCAAGTATCCGAAGGAGGTAGTTCTGGCAGGTGCGCAATCAATGGGGTATGAAGGAAAATTTCCGCCCATCTTTAAGAAGCTTCTGCCGCACTACTGGAGGTGCCTGGCGCATTACTTGCAGAAATCTTTCCTTGGCAAGAGAACGAGTTTCGATCAGTTAAACCAACTTCATGGAACTGCCTTCATAGCATTGGCCTTAGATTGGGACTTTAACTTTTCAAAGATGATGCTGATTGACTGGGTAGGCAATGCAATGCTAAGTGCCAGAGAACAGTTTCTAATGACACCGAGGTTCGTACAAATGGTGGTGATGAAGAAGTATCCAATGATTGAGGAGAGGGTTGAGAAACTAGATGTGAAGGTGATGGACATCGGAGTATTTGGCCTGCAAACCCAAGATAGACCGGGTAAGCAATCTTTTGAAGGTAGACTGGAGTAGGCTAAGAGGGGTGCGTTCCCAGAGGTTGCAAGGGAACAAGTGATGGATGATTCTGAGCCAGAAGCTGACGTGCCGGTTGTGAATGCTATAGTGGCTGAAGACCAAGACATTGCAGTGACTCCAGCTGTGAATGTGATCGAGGATCATGAGGCAATTCCTTCAGATGAAGAAAATGTCATGGACGACATATTTGCTGATCCAGAAGATGATGATATATATGGAGATTTGGGGCCTCTGAGTCTGAAAAGATCAAGAGATGTGATGAATGCCTCTTCCTCTGGTGATTCTGTACCTCAAGACACAGACACTCATTTTGAGTTGACTGAGGTATCAGAAGATCCAATGCCTGCTCGTGAACCTTCTCCGAGGAAGAGGACTGACCCAAGGACTGTTAGATTTAGCTTCAAGAAGACTAGCTCCAGTGTGCTGATTGTTCAACCAGAAGTGGGTCAGAGCTCACAAGGCCAAGCCAGTCAAGCTGAAACATCAACAACAACAACAACAACAGCTGATGAAGAACAACCTGCCCCTGTGCAGAATGCCAGCCCTATTCTGAATGAACAAAGCCCTGTTCAGGAAGATAGGCAATTCTTGGAGGTTGATCACACATCCGTTGTTCCAAGCCCAGTGAAAGTGAGCGTTGCACCTGTTATAACTCCGCCTACAGCTGCTCTTAGCTTCAGGCCATTTCAAGCAGCGGAGCTTCCAATAAATATGAGGATAAGTGCTGATCCTCAGATCAATTTCCTGATCTCTCAAAACAGAATTAGAGAGAATGAGATCAAGGCTCTTCAAGCAGAAAACAAGTATATGAGAGAGAAGGAGGTGGCAGACAAAGACAGAATGAAATATCTGTACAACATGCTGGTGGACCTGAGGAAGAAGTTCAATGAATTGAAGGATGTTGTGGGGTCCAACTCCTCAGGTGCCCCAGGTCAAGGTTCGTCACAGGGGGTGCAAGCTGAAGATGCTATGGAGACAGATGAAGGAGATGAGAACTTTGATATGCCTGATTACGCCCGCTGTGGCAGAATCATCTCCAAGGCACCAAGATGCCACGAAAACTGGTTCAGGGAGTTCTTCCAGGGACCAGCCCCCACTCAATACACCATTGATGTGGGTGAGAGCTCAATTGACAAACGTGGGAGTCGTGAGACCATCTTGTGTTGGCATTATGACAACGAGAAGAAACTCTTTGCCGTGATCCGTGACGGCTACAGTCCTGTGGAGTATTATCAATCGCGTGGTCAATTCCACTCCTGGACTGAGCCTGAGATCAGAAGCCTATTGAGAGCTCCCTTCATAAACAGATGGGATGGACCTGAAGGAAATCTTATCCGCAACAACCTGCTGAGCCATCAAGAAAACAACTTTGCAGAGTTTGAGTTGAAAGAGGTCAGATGGAGAGAGACAGGGACTGACCCAGTGACAGGGCAGCCCATTGGTGAAGCTAGGAGGCCACCCACTAAGCGTACAAGAGTCATTAACATGTTGGACGAGATCGAAGATGACACTCTGGTCAGAAATTTTGATTGCTGGTGTTACGATCCGACAACTCATGAAGTGGTGGTGCTCTGCAAGCCGATGAGGCAATTCCGATTCTATGATCCGGTGGACTTGCTAAGATTTGGAGAGCGAGACATCAAGCTCCTAGCCACCCAACCCATACTTGGAGATGAAAACGACATGGAGAATGCTATAAGGGTTGGTATCTTTGATGGAACTGCAAAGCGGATCGTAGAGAACGGATGGTGGTTCAACAACGTACAAAGCTCATTCAGGTTTGATCTGCTGCTGCCGTAAGTGGACTAATGGTTCATGCCTAGGGGAAGATTGTTGGGCTAGATTTATTTAAGGCATGAACATTAGTATTGGGCTTAGTTTATCTTTGTTTTGGGCTTGTTATTTACTTGTTAGTGGGCTTATATAATGTTTATGATTGGGCCATGTGGGCTACCAGGTTTACGATTTCTTGTAATGAGGTAGTATATAAACCTCATTTGTTTATGATTCAAGTAAGCTTTTCAATACAAATTCACTGTTTACGATTTCTTGGTTGCTACAAGTTTACGATCAGCTTCAATAGTAGTGTTTATTCATTCAAGACTTCATCTTTCTCATAGATCTAGTCTCTTCTACTACTATTTCTCTTGAATCGATCTTATACGAGGATTCCGCACTCGTGTTTGATTAGATATCGTGTGTTTGGGAGATTTTCGGACCTACAAAATACAATAAAGTTTTGTTTTTATCTCATCTTTTCAGACCCTAAGAAATTTAAACACACAAACTATAAAGAAAATTGTTATATAGCTATTTGTGCAGCTAAACAAAAAGATAACTATTAGGCTATTTGTAGTGGTGTGATATGTTCATTATGACGCCTCATAGCGTCCTGCACACCACCCTTTGAGACGCTATGAGGGAAAAAATGTGCGACAACCTAATGAGTATAGCGCTGATGAGGTTGTTTGAATTCGAAAAATATTATCATTTTAAACGGTAAAATCAAATATATTTTTTTATTATTTTTTTTACTCTATAAAAGTTCACATTTTTTTTACATTTTACCACATATCTTTCTACCAATAATGTCAAATTGGTGGACCGAAGAGGAGGATCCCGAGTTCATTGTTTGTATGGTGGACATTAAGGATGAGACGATGTCACTTGATCCCAATGGTGCCAAGGTAAAGCTTACCGGATCGTGTTAAAGAATTGTATGACGAAAGAAGTATACGTGAATTAATGATTTAGAACGATATGAGATGTGAGGATGATCTCATATACCCATACCGTCCAGTGAATGAGCTAAAAGCGAAATGAGAAGATTACTCTCGGTTATTCTAAAGTTTGCAAAAAATATATAGAAGAAAGATGTTGATGTTGGGAGATCCGGACTATGATCACGATGAGGGTGTTATGAAAGAATCTCTTGTTGAATATGAGCGATTATATGAAAGACCATTTATTAAATTAGATATTTTGAAGTATTTAAAGAAATATATTACGACTTGTTTTTATGAAATAATATAATTTGTTGTTTTTATTTAATAAAATATTATGTTAATTTATTTGTTTATTTAAACAAAATAAACAATTGTAATGATTCGAGAGGAGCTTAATGACTATATCACTTTCTTTTTAGAGCTCGGTTACCGACTGGATTGTCATGTTTTACAATTTGCCAAATGTTAAGGGTCTACCACTACGACTACCACTACGAATACTCCTAGTAAATAATGGGTAAGGATAAATGTATCAAGCTATTATGATAAATGTATCAACTTTAGTCAAATGGGCGTAATAATGAGATAATTAATATATTATTATTGAAAGTCTCATTATCTCACTCTTATTATTATTAGGTAGATGTTTCTTTTTATTGTAATTTTTTACAAAAGGCTTTTTATAAATATTATATATTTTTAATAGTAATTTATTGAAAAACTCTAGGAAGTTTCTTTTTATTACAATTTTTTATATAATATTTTTTTATAAATTTTATCTACTTTTTTTAACAGCAATTTATTAAAAATTTATTTTTATTATAATTCTTTACAAAGGCCTTTTTATAAATATTATCTAATTCTTTTGTAAATGTTTTCCTTTAATTTTTTAATTGGAATTTTTCGGAAATGCTCAACACAAATTACATTTAGGTAATTTCTTTATTATACTCATTTTACCCACTAGAATATATATTATAACGAACCTATTTTAACTACATAAATGTTTTATTTTTATTACGAAACATTTCTCACTCACTTTTAATAGGTTTCATTTTTTTATATTTACACTCAGCTCTCACATTATCATGACGGAAGTTCAATTCGACGATGTAAGCTATTACTGATCACTAAGACCCTAAAACTTTTAGATATGAAGGATGTCAATATTGTACGTAGTGCGTACTTTACATCTTTTTAACACTTTTTCTTACATGTCTTTTTATATTATTTTAGTTTTATTTATTAATGAGGTAATAATTACATATCTTTTTTCAAATAGGTATAACTTAAAATTTTATTTACCTAAATAGGTGATTTGAAAAATATTATTCAAAATGAGTATTTTTTTAAATAAACTTTCTTACTCCACTCTTATTGGTTAAAACAACTTTTTACTTTAAAAAAGTTTTGTAATAAAATAAAAAATATTTTGTTAGAAGTGATTGATATTTTAAGATAAAGAATTGAGTGTTTTATAAATTTTGTATAAAAGGTTTTTTATTTTTCTAAAAATCTTTTTTTATAATTTCATCTAAACATAGACTTTTTTGTTACTTTTCATCGATGTTTTTATTTTTTTAAGAATATATTTTAACATTAAAATATACTTAAATATTTATTTATTAATAAAATATAAAAGAATTAAATGTTTAATTATAAAACCTAAACAAAATACAATTGATAAATCTATTATAACTTAATATTATATTCAAATGTATTATAACTCAATATTATATTCATGGCTCAATATAACCTAATATTATATTGCCTTTTGTGTTATATAATGTAATATTTTATTGTGAGTCTCCTTTTTCTACAAGACCCGGTTACTTTCCACGTATGAAGCATCTTTTTCTACAAGAGCATGTTATTTACAGTACACGTGTTTGAAGTCCACGTTTTCCGCTCCCTGCTTGACTTTGTTCGTCCTTTCTTCACTGTGCTATGGTCCTTGGGGTATGGCTGTGTAATTTGTAACACCACACTGGCTTCATTTTATATTTGATTTCATCTCCAATTCTTCCTTATGGTCCATCTGCTGCGCATCAGGTTAGTATGGGTTTAATGTATGATCTCTTAGCTTCATTTTTTCTGCATTTCGGTTTGTGTTTGTTACTTCTTTGGGAATGTCGTTTATGGTTGTGTTTGATTTGGTCGTCATTTTGACTCTTGCCTACCCCTTTTATGTTTTCGTTTGATTTGGTCATCGTATTCACCGAGACCCCCTTTTTAAATGCCTTCCGTGTGTGAGTCGGTTGTTTGGCTATGTTATTTGTGTGGCTATCCATTTGATTTGTGAACATCGAACCCTGTTTTGCTTTTGTTTCTTTTTTTCTTAACAAAATCTTCTCCAGGTATTTAGGTTTTTCTTCTTTATCCTTTTTCTTTTCGTTTTTTGGTTATAGATCTTTGATTACCTACATTTTTTATTTACCTATTTCTCTTCCTACTAATTGGTTGTGGTTTTTGTGTTGCAGGTGTGTGGATTGCTCTTTGCTTATTGTGTTATGCCATTTATTGTGAGGTTATTATCTTAGTCATGTTGTGTTTCTTATGTTCCGTAATTAAGGTTTATCTATGTTTGGTAATATGATAGGCTCATAATTCTTTGTTTTGTTTGGGAGCTTTAAAGCCTAGGTGTTGTATTTTGTTGTGTGTTTTGTTGATTGAGATTTGATGTGTTGTTTTTTCATGTGTTGGTTAAACTTTCGTCCTCTTCTTATGTCATTGATGTTGTTTTGGCCAAGTTTTGTCCAAGCATGTTATGTCTTTTGGAGGTTTGCCGTTAATATGACTATGTTCGTTGAACGTTTGTTACAGTCTTTTTTCTTTTTCTTTCTAGGTGTATGACAACCTCTTAATATTTTTTTCTCTTAGACTATTTTCAGCATTAGATGCCTCGCTTTGTCGGCTGTTTTGTTGAAACAAAATTTATGTGCTTTTGTGGTGTATGGAAGTTTCATAGGAACTTTTTGGGGTTGTTTTGTAATAAGATGGTAGGAAGCTTGGCGTACTTTTGATGTTCAGTTAAATAAGGAGACTAGAAGAATGATCCTGTTCTTGGGGTTCATTGCTGTTTTGTTGAAACGAAAACTATGTGCTTTTGGTGTGTATGGCAGCCTAATGGGTACCTCTTGGGGGTGTTTTTTCGTCTTTTTGTTTCTCTGTTACTGTGAATAAAGACTGTTACTGTTGTCGGGTGATTGTCTTATGAATCATTCAAAGGGTGGAAGAAAAAAAGGTGGCATGTGTGTTCATTGGGCTGTAATGTTTTGGTTCATGACGTTTACTCTGTCTTTGTGGCTTACAGCCTAATTATATGTGTGCTTATATTGTTACCTTGATGTTACATGCTCTTTCTTCTTATGGTGTAGCTGTTTTTGTTGCTTTTATCGCCGCTGATAGGGTTTTGCTGCAGTCTTGGTTCTCGCTACCACTGTAAGTTTCCATCACGTCCTCATACTGTTATGGCGTTATATGTTTATAATGTCTTTTGCTTAGACAAACGGCTACGTTTCCTGACCATTTAAAAAATGAAATGTTTCGGTTGTGTGGTTTTATTTAAGAGATGCAGAATGGATGGCAGACAGTGTACGCAGGCCAGCAGGAACGGTTACAACCTTCGATATGTGCCTGCACGGACCACAATCCAGGTACCATGAAACAAAAGCTTGGCTAGGGTTGTAGTTTGTGTTTTATGTGATGTCATAGATAATATAAAGTTAAATACATTTAACTAATTTAAAACAGAATATGGAACTACTTTATTATTATTAGGTGTGGAACTCTAAAATAACAGTCATGTTATTTTTCTTTATATTTGAAGAGGGGTGGCAAGGGACTGCAATTACCTTGGAGATCTGTTGTTGGCACTATCCTTCAGCTTACCCTGTGGGGTCAGGTAAACTTTGCGAGTTTTAATTCTAATGCAACTATTCAAAAACTACTTGCTGAAGGTCAAAATGATCACATTTGGATTTGAAATGACCATCATTTTTATGACCTTTGGAGAAAATGGATGATAATTAACTTAGTTATTCACAAGAATGGTGTACAAAAGTTAATTTGTATGCCCATTTAACAAAGGAATCTTTAGTGGTCATATCCGACTTTTATAGTCAACCAACAACTAATGTATTGTATGTCCATTTAACAAAGGAATCTTTGTTACAATATATGTTTCAAAGTGGTCATATTTGACTTTTATAGTCAACAAACAACGGATGTATTTATATGATTGCAGCTCCCCAGTACCATATATTTATCCTATATATCTTCTGATTTTGCTGATCTGGCGAGAAAGACGAGATCACGCAATGCCAATGTCTCGGCAAACATCATATCTGTAATGTCTTTGTCTGGATAATTGTAAGTGTGTGTATGTCTTTGTCATCTCAATGCTGCTTTAAACAACATCAACTCTCTACATACTTCATTCTTTTCATCTGATCACAACTCAATTTATGTGTGCTATGTTATCTTATTTTCTTATATGGTGCATGTTAAAGTCTAAAACATAGGTATGTAGAGTGATTTGAATTGCTGAATCCTCTCACAGAACATCAATTTTCAAGGTCCTGGACTTTAAATTATAGGTGTATATCCCGCAACACTTTACATGTCGAACCAACAACATGATCACGACACCATCAAATGGCGGCGCCGCAACGCGCGCCTCGCAACATCTAGTTATTAATAAAATACAAAGAATTAAATATTTAATTATTTTAAGGGTAAATAAAAATAAGATAATATAAAAAGACATATGTAATCACTAAATTATTAATAGCAACTTCCATTGTGGTGTAGTGGTAGGAAGCATGTGTTCTCTACTTGAGACACAAGTTTGATTCCAACGGGCAACATTTTGGAAGGGGCATTGGCGATGAAGGGAGACTTGGGGCTGAAAGGTCACAAGTTCGATCCCTGAGCTCCCAGTTTTTACCACCCGACCGCTCGCGAAACTGAATTTTCCCTGGAATAAGCTCAACTGGTGTAAATAGTTCCCGGGTTTTCCGGGGCATTCGTTGGCCGTTCAAAATAAAAGTCACTAAATCATTATTACATGAGGGTAAAGTTCATGTAAGAACCATTACCTATTGTAAGAACTTAAGAACCAACTTAAATGAGGGATAATTAAGTAATTTTGTCATTTCTTTTTAATTCCTCCACTACATTCTATTGTACAAACTTGTAAGAACTAAGGGAAAATTATTTTAAATAAAGTTTTTTGGGTAATTTGATGTTTTTTTTTTAATTTAATTTCACATATATCCACCCATATCCACCTGATGACTTAAAAAAAAGTTTTTTTTTTTGTTCTTTTTCCTGTCCGACTATGTTGCATATATGCAACATATGAAACATAAAATGTTGCATATATGCAACATACAATGTTACATATATGCAACATGGTATGTTTCATATGTTGCATATATGCAACATACCATGTTGCATATATGCAACATACCATGTTGCACATATGAAACATATAATGTTACATTTATGCAACATACCATGTTGCATAAATGTAACATTATATGTTTCATATGTGCAACATGGTATGTTTCATATGTTGTATATGCAACATACCATGTGCAACATTATATGTTTCATATATGCAACATTATATGTTTCATATGTTGCATATGTGCAACATTATATGTTTTCATATGTTGCATATATGCAACATTATATGTTTTCATATGTTGCATATATGCAACATAGTCGGACTTACAAAAAAAAAACGATTTTTGTTTAGTTTTTTATTTTTTTAGGTCGTTAAGTTGCCATTATGTGTATAGACATGAAGGAAAAAATAAGAAGAAGCATAAATTTTTTTTAAATAACCTTCATTCAATTGAAATTTAATGGTTCTTACATTTGTTCTTAAGTTCTTACAATAATATTGGTTTGTACTAAAACTTTACCCTATTACATGATTGATATTATATAATGAAACATTAAAAACTTAAAAAGAACTAATTCAAAAAACTTTTGTCAACATCATGATACATTTAGATACATTTAGATACATTTAGTACACCACTACTTAGCCTAGTGGCAAAGGTGTATGACCCCTTAAGTGGAGGTCTTGGGTTCAAGTCCCACTTGTAACAAAAATAATAAAAATGGGGGTTACAAGTTGGCCAGGGGGTTTTCTCACGAGTGGTGAGTTTCCTCCTGATGGGGATTGGAGATGATCGGGTGGGTGGTGTAATATCCCCGTCAGTGATCCAAATTTGCCGTTCAAAAAAAATTTAACCGCTCCAAGAATTAACACTCCCTCATTCCTGAACCCCATGGACCAATCGTAGTTACAACTGTACCCCTTCAGACATTGGTAACGCCGAAGATACCACACCAAGGCATACAGATGAAATTGTGCGTCTCCAACTAATCTTATTGTCGATTTTTCTAACTTTTTAACATACGTATATATGTATAATGTATATATATAGTTTAAACCAAGGTCTCGGCCAACATTAATTATGTGTGGACAGTGGGAGACTGTCTCCGTACTTCAGGGGCATGCTCACATGGAACCAGTCAACCATCTCTGAACTCCGGAATCTCATTTCTCCTCTCCACCCTCCCATTTCACACACAAAAGTCAACTAACCTAACCGACAACCCTTCCGATTCATCCAGACACGCTGTAACAATCCAATCCTAAATTGCAGATTTATTAGGGTTTACTCCCCCCAGACGATGCAATGCAGGTCTACTATTCCCCCCAAT
>JBCNJP010003175.1:0-27712 GCA_039602395.1 Deinandra increscens subsp. villosa | reverse complement strand
GCTTATGCTAGAGCCTAAGTTTTCCAATGCATCTATGGTGGATGAAGATCCAAATCCGTAGGGAATAATGAAACTGCCCGGATCTTTTCGCTTTTCTGGTAGTTCTAAAGCAGTTTCGGGCAAAGAGGCCCGAGATGAATTTTTTCGATTAGAAGAAAGGAACTTGAGAAATGAGTTAATTAAGAGATAGCCTTCGTAGGAAGGTGAGATATCTTCTCCATTAGTATTGCGTTCAAGAATGAGATTGAAGAATTGTTGATATCTATGCTCTTCTTCTATATCCTCCTTGTATTCCTCATAGTATTCCTCCAACTGCTTCTTCTGAAGTGCACTAGTGTGGTCTCCCATTTGGGCACGCTTCTTCTCAAGTGAGTCCTTTCTAAATTAACGATGGAGATCATGTTGACATTAGCATTAGGGTTTACTTCAGTGTTACCAGGAAACTTACCCTTATTCCTTTTGGGCAAAAGATTGGCTATTTGCCCTAAGTGTCTCTCCATATTTTGGATACTAGCCTGCTGATTTTTTATTTCAGTATCGTGTTTACTGTCAGCATTCACTAGACCTTGGAATCATAGCCATTTTGTTTAGGCAGGAGAGTTACGTTGTCGAGCATAGGAGACCGTTAGAGTCTCAGGAATGTGGTTGAATCCTTCTGAAAGTCTCTCCTTGGCAAAAGGGGTTACTCGTTTATAAGAAACGAGGAAAGTTAAACCCATGGTGCGATGGGTGGCTCGAGAGTGTCGAACATATTTGGTCTAGTCATTTGCAGATCGAACCGTCCTGAGGAGCTGAGGTCAATGCATAGCGTATTCCATGTATCTAATCTGAAGGGATGTCAATCGGACGAGTTGCTCGTAGTTACACTCCAGGAGTTGGGGATTGATGAGCAACTGCGTTTCTTAGAGGATTCAGTAGAGATAATGGATCGAGAAACCAAATAGATCAAGCAGGATAAGATTCTGATAGTTAATATTCATTGGAATTCAAAGTGTGGACCAAAGTCTATCTAGGAACGTGATAATCAGGTGATGTACAGGTATCCAGACTTATTCAAGTCAGCGGTGACGAAAAATTACGATAACTCTTAAACTTTGAAACGAAATTTCCTAAAAGGAGGAGATGATGTGAGAACCTGGAAAAAATTTTCCTTTGCTTGTGAGTAGCAACATATTTTATGATTAATGTTTGGTTCAAAATCTTTGCAACACGGTTGCAGCGTTTCATTTGCAATTCACAAATTCTCTGCAACGTGGTTGCGAACTTAAATGGAGAATACTTATACGCTTAGCAACGCGGTTGCGATCTTAATTTTCAGGACGAAAATTCTTTAACGAGGGAAGGATGTGACATTCTGGCTCTTCGGGTGGGACCCGAGCCTTAGAAACAGATAAACCCGGGTAACCAAGAGTCACGTATATAGGCGTAGTATGTATATTAAGGTATTAGAAGAGTCTAGTAGCCTTAAATCACTTCACAAGCATCACATACAAGTCAAAGTCTCGAAACATTGGTGAAAAACCGTAAACTGCTATGTATTGTGAATTATGTGCAAACTGATACGTGAATTTAATTGTATGATCATAAATCGTTATACAGCAAGTTGATACTTGATTTTATTGGATACGATGTGATAAAAATGATGGTGAAATGAAAATGGGAGAAAACCTTGAAAACCGTGACCAAAAATACAAAAAACGGACAAAACGGGTTGCGGTCAACAAAAGTCAAAGGGCTGCCAGACGGGGAGCTCTAGGCGTATCGCCTAGAGCAACCCAAGGCCCTAGGCAATACGCCTAAACCAGCTTTTTCAGCAAACCCTAATTCTCCACTATATACACACCATTAGCCACCACCACTCCATTTGCTCACTTCCAGATGTTTCACCAGCCTCATTCACGACCCTAACACCCTTCTACTCAATCATCATCAAGATTTAAGCTTTCTTCCAACTTTTAAGCCTCGATTTCATCCTTTATCATCCTACATCATTCGGTATGTGATTTCTCATGTTTTTCTTGTGTTTAAGTTGTCATGATCCAAGCTTTTTAATGGATCTAGGTCTGATCTATGATTGTATGATGATATCTAGTATAGATCTAGTGATTTGGATAGAAAAGAATGCATCTTTTGATAAAAAAAATATGGCTTTCATGCATGATATTGTGATATGAGCTAGATCTAGGGTTTTTCATGGAAAACCATGCATGCATGTGGATAAAGGTTGATGATTTGTGCTAGAACTATGCTATAATGACAGATGTAGGGTTGATAATGTATAAAGTTGTGAACTTGATGATCAAATGCATGTCGATTATTTTATAAAAATTATTTACGTGAAAATATGATGAAAATGGCTTATTAGGGCAAGATAGTTTTCATGCATGTGGTTAGGAATCTATGACATAGTTTGAAATGTGTCAAATGATGATCTATGTGATTTTCATGCGATGATGATGTTGTGTAAACATGGAATTAGCCTACATGTGATAAATATATATTTATCAGTAAATAAATAAATTAGGAAAACGCATGATTATGAGCATGAGGTTACTTGGCTATGTGTTTGCATTTCATAAGTCAAATGGATTACGAGTTATACGAGTGTAGTCCTAAGTCGCCTACCTCAGTGGGAATGAGAAGACTATGTACGATCGCCCCGTCGATCGTACATCGTATACGCGGGATGATGTTGTAAGTCATTGTGACGCATTATGTTTATCATGATACAATGTGTTGTATGTGTGATACGTGCTAGGTTATGTATAGAAAACCTAAATTCAATCATCAATGTGTATTCGAATCCACTAATCTATTTTCCGTGCGTTGTCGGGGACGGTTGGTCAAACTTACTCAAAACTCACATGATTGCGTGTCATAGGTGAAGTCTAGGAGGAATTCACTTCTCTATCAGGAGTTTACTATTCGGATATCTATATTGCACCCTAAGGTGAGTTCATGGCCCCACTTTTACTTGTTTCACTTTTGGGGGAGAAGACATGCAGTAAAGTTTACATTTTCATAAACACTCTTTTAATAAATATACTATGTTGTGACCATATCGAGTTTCAATTTGCCAGTCATAATTTCCTTCTACATCGTACCATGAATATCAGTTTGATAATGGGGAAATATTTAGTAGATCTACTGGTTCTGACAAGCCCTGTCTCGGCTAGTCGCTCTGTCCTCACTTGCCTTCTAGGGAGTGGAGACGGGTATTATATTGTAATAAAGTTTTCACTCATTACTCGGCAAAGGCATGGGGGGGGGGGGGTGGGTGGGTGGGGGGCAGTTCATACAGTCAAGTAATGGGTTCAGGGCGCTATTGGGTTATAATATGCATGGACTAGCTATCCAAGGGTATATTAATTGTTTTGGGATCGGTATCCCGCTTTTGGATTGGGTCTCGTTGAGACTAATCGGGTAACTTACGGTTTTGATAAATGATTGTTCAACTATTTCATCTAAACTCTGTGAACTCACGAACCTCTTATTGACGCATTTTAGCATGTTTCTTCTCAGGTCCTTAGGAGCACGCTAAGGAGCACGTTTAGGGAATCATGGTTCATTCATAACACTACATGTTTGGTTAAACATTCAACTATCAGGTGCTGTTCGCGCGTTAAACTTTTGAAACTTCATTATGTTTGTTTTACGCTTTCGCAAACATTAAGAACTTTGTTAAAACTTTTGGATTGTAGTATTTGGGTTTTTAAAGATTCAAACTTTTATGTAGTATGTTCAATGTGTCTGATGACTCAGATCCTGGCATGTGACGCCTCCATTTGCGGTGATACACCGCGGGCGGATTTTGGGGTGTGACAGGTTTGACGCAGTCTTCTTTGATTAAGGCATCAGCTATAACGTTAGCCTTTCCTGGGTGATAACGAATCTCACATTCGTAATCATTTAGCAGTTCAACCCAGCGACGTTGCCTCATATTTAGTTCTTTCTGATTAATGATGTGCTGGAGGCTCTTATGATTAGTAAATATGGTGCATTGCGTCCCGTAGAGATAATGCTTCCAGATTTTAAGAGCAAAGACAACGACTCCAAGCTCTAAGTCGTGGGTTGTATAATTCTTCTCATGAATCTTTAGTTTTTGAGAGGCATATGCGATAACTTTCTCTCGTTGCATCAGTACGCAACCCAAACCTTGATGCGAAGCATCACAGTATACAACAAAATCTTCGATTCCGTCAGGTAGGGATAGGACTGGGGCGTTGCAAAGTTTCTGCTTCAACAAATGGAAGGCTGCTTCGGTCTTGGCATCCTAAATAAACTTCCTGTCCTTCTGATTCAGCGTGGTCAGGGGCTGGGCTATCTTTGAGAAATTCTCATTGAATCGGCGATAATAGCCAGCAAGACCTAAGAATTATCGAATCTCAGTTGGAGTAGTGGGAGTGCTCCAGTCCTTGATAGCTTCAATATTTGTGGGATCCACATGAATACCTCGGTCGTGGATCATATGACCCAAAAGTGTACCTCGCGAATCTAAAAATTGCATTTGGAGAATTTCCTGTACAATTCTTCCTTCTTTAGTAACTCTAGGATAAGCCTCAAGTGTTGCTCATGTTCCTTCTTACTGCGGGAGTAGATTAAAATATCATCAATGAACACGATAACAAATTTATCCAAGTATGGTTTGCATACGCGGTTCATTAAGTCCATGAACACTGCTGGTGCGTTAGTAAAACCCAATGGCATAACGAGGAACTCGTAATGACTATAGCGTGTTAGAAAGCGGTCTTCAAAACGTCTTCGTCTCTAACTCGGAGTTGGTGGTATCCTGATCTAATATCGATCTTTGAGTAATAACTTGATCCTTGAAGCTGATCGAATAGATCGTCGATTCTCGTGAGCGGGTAGCAGTTCTTCACCGTTAGCTTGTTTAATTCCCTGTAGTCGATACACATTCGAAACGTCCCATCTTTCTTCTTGAAAAATAACACGGGAGCACCCCATGGTGAGTGGCTTGGATGAATAAAGACTTTATCTAGTAACTCTTGTAGCTGGATAGATAACTCTTGCATCTCTGATGGCGCAAGACTGTATGGCGATCTGGAAACGAGGGAGGCTCCTAGTGTTAAGTCGATACGAAACTCTACTTTTCGTGTTGGGGGGTAAACCTGGCAAGTCTTTAGGAAAGACTTCCAGGTATTCGCAGACAGTTGGAACATCTTCGATACACTTCCCCTTAGGCTTCTTCTTCGTGACATGATCTAATATGGCATGGTATCCTTTACGAAGGAATTTTCGTGCCTTCATACAAGATATGAGGCTTAGCTTGGCTCCACTCTTTTCGCCTTGCACCTTAAGAGTGTTGCCGTCTGTAAGTGGCACTCTAACCATTTTCTCATGACAGACAATTTCTGCATGGTTCTTCGCTAGCCAATCCATTTCACTGATTACGTCGAAACTTCCTAACTGAACGGGCATTAGATCGATGTTGAACGAATGATCGGAGAGTTCTAGTGAACAATATTGGTAGATTACTCCAGTTTCTATTAATTCTCCATTTGCTAATTCTACAGTGAACTTAGCGTCTAAGGCAACAGGGACGATTTCAAATAATTGGTAGACACAAAGCTTCTATCGCCACTATTATCGAATAAAACAGAAGCATAATGGTTATTGAGTAGAAATCTACCCGTACCCGTGTTGGGGTCACGACGGGCTTCTCCACCGTTGATCACAAAGGCTCTTCCTCTAGCCTGATTTGCGTTCTGATCTTTTGCCTTCGGGCAATCCTTCTTGAAATGATCAGTAGTCCCGCAACCGTAGCATGTGTGACTTGGGCAATCGTGTGCTATGTCTCCCATGGCCTTGTAGTGGCCATAGTAGACGTTTCCACAATCGAGGGTGTGGTGGAGATTGCATTTGTTGCACATAGGTGCATTACTGGTGTAACCGGTCTTCTTGGGAGCTTGAGTTGGGGTGGTAGCAACATAAACCTTCACTGGTTCTAGTTCCTTTCCAGGAGCTTTCTCGGAGTTCTTCTCATTTATGTTCTTCCTGAAACTGCACTTCCATTTGTTGTCGGGCTTCTTGCTTGATGATGGGGGTGGTACTGGCATCAAAGGGCTTGACTTCAGAGGATTACTTGCCAATGTTCACACCTTGATGATTATCTTGGTACACTAGGTTGTGTGCCAGACGCTGTTAGAGCCTAATTTGGTTCGTCATGTGAAGTATCTGAACACGATGAAGCTGGAAGAAGACTGGGAACAAAGTGGAGAATGAACTTGGAGTTCGTGACTCACGAACTATGGGTTCGTTGGTCTCTAATTCGTGATCAGTAGCTTTAGTATAAATACAAGTTGCTTTGTGTAAAACTGAGGACTCTTGATCATTTTCTATATGTTTTCTGTGTGTAGACTCTCTGGTTTGTGCAATAACTTTCTAAGGTTTATTTACCTCTATGTGTTCTTGATTCGTACTCGAAATTCTTCGTATTCATTATGATTAAGTAGACGATTCACCGCTCACACTCTTTTAAGGGGTATCTGTAAGGATTGATTTAACAACCAAACACGATATCTCAACCGATTACGAGTGCGGAATACAAGCAATCGGATGATTCAAGATTATAGAGAAGAAACACAAATCGAAATAAACACAATAATACTAAAATGATTAACCTGTAAAATGATGCACATGATTCACTAAAGAACTCGTCTGGTACACCCGAAAGCCTCCTTGTATCTCTCTCAACTAGCTAACCTAGCTCCACGCAATCTCCTTCCCTCTTTGTCAAATTCGTGAACCTTTGATATGAGGGATTAAGTTTGTTTATATAACAAACGTAACCCTAATCCCTCTAAACCGGACCGGGCCCAATCTCTAAACCCAATTACAATCTAGCCCACATGACACTTTACTAGCTATTACAAGCCCAACACTATAACTAACATTTAATATTGCAAGCCTCATAATTCTAGGCTCTACAATCTTCCCCTAGGCTTGTGATATTAAATGTCTTTGACTTTCAGTCTTCAACTTTGCAATCTTCTTTTGGCTTGAACTTGTGTTGGTGAAGACCCTTCCTTCAGCAATCTTCAGTGGGTAGCAACGAGAGACTTTTGGGAGCATTCTCTCAATCAGCATCAGCTTGGACTTCTAAGGATGAACAAGTAATGAGAGGAGGATTCTCAAATACTTTCTCCTTCTTGAAAACTGTTGAGTCCTTGTTGAATCATCAGTAACTGTCTTGACTTGTCATTAACTTCAGAGGATAAATTTTGAAAACCCCTGTCTTGGCATTTTTGAATTTCTTGTTGTGACTGCTCTACATCTTTTCATCATTCAGCTTCCCTTAAACTTGCGAATGGTATCTTTTGAGTCTTCAGAAGCTTCACTTGAAAAACCAAAAAACTTCCCCTGAGCATAGGGTAAGTCCTTTTCCGGCTGGTTCTTCAACTTGATCAGAAGTAGAGTTCTTGCTTTGGTCAACTGAGTCCTTGACTTTCTTGTCCATGAGTTGTCTTTTTCACTTAACCTGTCAAGCATAACATGGAACAAACACTATCCAGACATGATGACTGGTTATCGGGTTAGCATTATTTAACCAAAAACCCTATGATAGGTTACGGGTTTCCCATAAATACTTCCCCTGAACCCGAGAACTCTTCACATTCTCTCCCCTTGAAATTATGGAGGATAGACATACTTTCTTGCATAGAACCCATAAAAACTTATTAAAACCTTTAAATTAACCTGACCATGGTTGAAAAATAAACAATAAAAAACTTAAGATAACACAAAAGAAAAATAGAATAAAAACCAACATACCAAATTACTAAACGAGAAGGTTTCTATGGGATCAAACCGTATGAATCTGACCGAGGAACCCTTTTCAGCTTCTGTTACTCGAACACGTCTAGGTGATTGCCAATATACTGATCCACTTTAAACTCTAACCTTTTTCTTAATCAGGCTGTTTGTCACTTTATTATCTTTTATTGGTGAGGGTTCCAACAAATCCTAGGTACATGTTATTACACATTATCAAGCATATAAATTCCCTACCACATATTTTCACAACCTGAACCAGAAGTTTGAAACTGAGCTCGAGACTTGGTTGAGAAGAGAAAGAATAGATCATATAGATTTTTGGGTATAATATACAAAGTCAACTGAATTTTTGAAACATTTTTAATAATGCTCTTAACAGTGACAAAGGTTGAGGGATTTGGACACTTGAGGGTTTCTTTTCTTGTGCTCTTTGGTATCTTTTGGGTGTATACATGCATTTTTTTAATTGCATATATTATTTAAGGTGATCTGTAAGCACGTATGCATGGACAACTCCAGGTCATTGCTCACGCAAAGCAGAGGAGAGCCTTACATACACGCGAAGCATCCCCAGGTCATTGGTCACGCAAAGCAGAGGAGACACCGACTTTTTGAGCTCAATTTCACACTCTTGGACACAAGCGTGTGTATCAGAAACTTGAACATGTAGTCAAATAGAAATGTAAATAACCTAAGTGTTGTTACCCAACAAACTGCCATACGTTATCTTTAAGTGTGTAACGCATACCTTTTCAGATTTAAGAGTTGAGCCTAACAGCATATCACCATGGATCATGTCTTTCACATCTGCCTTACGCGTGTCAGCCATCTCCAAGATGGAAGTATATTTCACTTCCCACCTTCTCAAACAAACAAAAGATTGAAAATAAAAAAGCACAATTTAATTTTTGAGGGTTCAACAATTTCATCTTTTTCTATTCTTCCCCTTGTTTTTTTTTGATTTTTAATAACAACACACACATTTTTTATATTTTTTTTTCATTTTTTTTCATTTTTTTATTAGTAAGCATACACTGACACATTACTGAATATGTACTAAAACTGGCCAAGCAAACCTTCAAAGTTTATCTTTTGAAAAATTTTCAAAAATGGTTTTTGTTTCGAGCACAACCATACTTCACATCAAATTAGCCAAGAAACAAACAATTCAGACAGTGTTACCTTTTTTTTGCTGATGTTTTCAGATTTACCTCTCACAAGGAGAACATACTCCCCATTAAGATCTGCATGTCATGAAGTAAAGAGATGCCTCCTTTCCTGTGCTTGGAACAATCACTATCACAAACAAGCAAACAAGGTTAATGAAAGTCCTCCTTGACTGTTCCTGCACAAGGTGAGAGATCAGTTAGCCATAGGTACCTAGGCCATTGTGGTTCTGGGTATTCCTGAAGCATCAATAAATGAAACTTCTTTTAAAAACACACCCTTTGAAAATTCAGGAATTTGAGCTGCAGCTGCCTTTGATTTTGGTTTCCAAATTCCAGGTGATTTGAAAGTTGTTTTAGTCACCTTTGAAGTAGTGACTTTAGGTATTTCAACCTTCTTCATTTCAGGTTTCCTTTTCAAAACAAGTTTAGTTACCTTTGGAGGGGTAACTTTAGGTTTTTCAACATTGTGTTGTTTTGAAATCGGTTTCTTCACTTTTTTATAAAAAATTCATAATTTGGAAAAACATATTTTTTATTTGAAAATTTTCTTTGCTCTTTGGCAGCGCCCCAATGTTGATCAAAGGGTTTTATCTTAGGAGAAACAGTCTTCATTGCCTTAGGCGGTTGCACCTTCATTGGCTTAGACTTAACTGATTCCTGAGACGAAACACTCCAACTTTGCGGATAATATGGCTCATAGAGGCCAAAGAGAAAATTTCGGGCAATGTGACCAGGATTGCCACAATTAAAGCATGTCTGCTTCTTGAGATAGAAGTCAGACGTGTAACCGTTTGTCTTTAGCTGCTGAGGTGGAGCACCATTTGCTTGTGTCTGCATGTTTGACCTGTTTGCAGATCTTGGGTTGACTGTGGACTGGTTCCTCGAAGCTTGAGTTGAATCTATCTTTTCAGTGCTTGTGCTCCATGTATTCTTTGATGTTGAGGAAACATTTCTACAACTGCAACTGCATGAGCCTACTGATGAAACTGGGACTTGTTTGTCATCTTGGGCCTTTCAATCTTGATAGGAGCAGAAGTTGGAGGCTTGATGGTGATCTTGGGCCTTATACTCCTAATGTCAGATGATAAACCACCATTATGACCCAAGCCTTTGAACTTAGTGGTGAATGAGGGTCTTTCTTCTCCTTCAATCGGAATGAACATAGACCCTGTTGTCATGAATATCTGTCACACCCTCAAAAATCCATGCGCGGAATACCACCGCAGGGAGCGTGACAAACCAGGATCGCCGTCCATTAGTTACACCAAACGACCAGTAATGAATAAAAACGATTCGTATTTCATAAAAATATAAATTCAGAGTTTTACAAATGCGGAAGCGTAAATACAAGGTAATTATTTATGTAAAGACATCGTCACCCAAGATGACGTGGTTTGGTCAACACAAAGGTTGGTGAGTTCACAGGTTTATCAGTTCAAAAACAGTTCCAGTTAATGTAAATCGATTGTTCCTCGACAGTTCAAGTTTAAGTTCAAGGTTGATTGTTCAACAACAGCTCAAGTTCATGCTCAAGTTTAGTTAATATAATCCAGATAAAATATCAATAGCTAGCTAGGCTATTTTTAAGAAATCAGTGCACGTTTGACTAAATAAACTAGCTATCCAGTTACTGAAGCTCGACAAGTTCAATTGTGCCTCGTTAAGACTAAGAAGTATATAACACCCGTTCGATATCCAATCGAGTCAGCGCGAATGACCCGGGTGGGGCTTGTCAGGCCCAATAGATCTACTAAATAAGTTCCCGCTGATGTCACATTGGCAGTAACTCTAAAACTGAGGACTTTATCATAAGTGTGCGACTATCATTCAAGTGATATAATTATCTAACAGTTCAAGTGTTTGCATGTTAATCTCCCCCAACAGGATTTAAAATAGGTAAAAAGGGCCGTGAAACTCACCTTTGGGTGCACAGTAATTCCCGATAAATAACATAGCAAGTAGCAAGTAACAGGTCTTTTGCAGTCTACCAAACACCTAATGAGCATATATACATAAGTGTGTGTTCAAACGAAAATGACCAAGTCTAGACTGACGGTGAAAGGTAACTAATGTTAAACTTTGACATGAAGAGGGTTCAATAACCCAAAACGAGTCGAATGTGGCACATTGCCAAAAAAATCACGACAGTTATGAAGATCGTCGAAAAATATATTATTAAACAATAATATTTGCCCATGAAATCGATTACTAAAATAGGTGTATACGTAAATAAATATATATACATAACCATTTATATAACTATATCAATAACGTGTACTCAAATGTACTTATATGTTTCTACATTTTAAATGTATCTATAATTTTATAATTCTAACGTTTAGAGGGTTTACATCGCACGATTTAACAAAATAGATTATTCGTATACGTATATTTTTATATAAATATAAGGGTTATTAAAATGTTCATTTTATATTTTTCTATAAACATATATTTTTGTATATTTTCCAAATGTGTATTCTTTTATAAATCACCGTTAAATAACCAAATATTTTATACAAAAATCAGTTTATATAAGCGAATGGGGTAACGGGCAAGATAACGATGATTACGAAAATTCTACGGGTCTAAAACAATGTCAAGAATGATGGATGGTTGGTTTCGAGTCAAGAAAAGGGTCCAAAACACTAAAATAAAATAAAACATCACAATAGGAGGTCACCGGGTTCGAACCCGTGACCTCTTGAACAAACAACAATGCCTTAACCATTGGGCTAAGTGCTGTTTTGGTTTACATTTCGGTCGGGCTTAAAATCGGGTTTTATAAAAAAATCAGAAAAAGGAATGAGGCTGGGAGGGTTCGAACCAATGATCTTATGGTTACAATTCCTCGAACATGACCATCAGGCCAAATGCTGAATTACGAACTTGATAGCTCCTGAATTACGAACTGGAGCAGAAAACGAGTCGAATCAACATTGAAAAGAAGGTACCTTGAATCAGAATGAGACGTTGATGTGTTTGCGATGCCGAAACTGAACCCGAATCCTCAAACACGAATCGGAATTACGAACTTGATAGCTCCTGTTTGCTCGACAGTGGTGAGCGACGGTCTGGGGTACTCGAGCAGTGGATTACGATCACTGTATGGTGGTCGGTTGATGGTGTAGTGGTCGGGTGTCGGGACTTCCGGTAGGTTTTTCTCTGTTGCCGGCAAGAGAACGAGAGAAGGAGATGTGGATGTGAGGGTGTGTGTCGATTAAGAGCCGTGATGATAACCATAGAGGTTTAATGTGCTAAACTCGATTTGAGGAGGTGATCGGATGCTCAACCGTAACCGACCGGAGAGTTAATTCGAGAGAGCCACGACTTGAATCGACGTCGACGAGTTTTCATGTGTCTTAATTCGACTTTTCTCATTTGGCAAGATTAGTCCCTCACTAACTTACAAGATAGAAATCTAAGTTTGGGTAAATACAACTTCAGTCCCTCCATGTTTTATTAGTTAAAAAAAATAGTTTAGAAAAAGGCAATTCTGGTCCCTCTAAGTTTCACCTACTAAAAATAGTTTAGAAACGGGGCTAACTTGGATGATGACTAAACGAATATGTATATTAACACATGTTTAACGTGTGACATGTATAAAAATATAAACCTTAGATCGTCACATAAAATCATAAATAAAATTCATGAATACATATATATATATATATATATATATCACATAAAATGACGAGTATAGAATCATAACGATACATGTAAACTCACATAAAATAATAGAAAACGTTAGGTGTAACCACGTGACATATTGTCACATAAAATAATAGGATGTAACACACACACACACACATATATATATATATATTATATATATATATCACATAAAATTATAAATTTATTTGTCACATAAAATGACAAAGTGTTCACCGAAAATCATAGGGCATAATTGTTCAAGTTAACGTATCGAGATCTAGACTCAAGTGCATGCTCGTATAGTGATGGTTACACAAACCCTAGATAATAAAGTCGACAAAAGTCAATCACATAAGTGTTTCACACAACATTTATAACAGTTTAAATAAATGTTTTCACGACATTTATGTCAGTTTAAGTTTATATAAATCAGGATAAGACCTGAAAAGATGAATTGTCACAGTATCCCCTTGTTGAAGAATTTTCGTCCCGAAAATTAAATAACGTGGTTAACAAGTTGGTCACAGAAGAAAGAAAAGAAAGAAAAGAAAAAAAATTACTCAATCGTCACATCATCCCCTTGTTGAAAGAATTTCGTCTCGAAATTTAAATCAGTAGCAACTGGCACAAGATTCGAATTGACAGTAATGTATCAAAAAAAAAAAAAAATTTCAGGTTTCCTACTCCAAAATGAGTGATGGATGTTATGATCAAGAATGTGTACCCGATGTTAAGGAGATGTCAAATGTTTAGAGCTTTTCGAAAGGAATTCGAATCGAAAGTATAGAAAATAATTTTCTTATCAGTCGTTCTCTTACGAGAAGAGCTGAACAAATTTGATACATGAATCGTGTTGCGTGACCAGGCCTAGCAGAGTGACGCGATAACATAAGTATCTGAAATCAAATTTTCAATACGAAGAAGAATTATAATGTGGCGAGTAGCCTGCGACTATTGTACCCAATCTTGGAAGTGAGATTTTCATTCCATGTCTAGTTTTCGGTTAAGGCGTTCGCATCCGCGATAACCCGAAGGAGTCGAAGAGAAAAGAATTTGAGTATGAGGAAGTCGTGTGTGCATCAAGTCAATCCGTATACGTTTAATAACATAAAATTACCTTCCAATTAGTAAATAACATAGAGTTACACAAGACTAGTCAAGTTAACATGGGGACCCATTGGTTGATTTAGTACTTTATGGAGTTATGACCAATTAAGTTGACATGATTCATAATAACATTCAAATTCACATTTCATGCAATAATGATTCAGATAGCATGCGGGTCTCTTCGAAGATTTCTTATAAGGTTTGATACGATCAAAGCGTATTGGCATGCAATCTATCATGATGGTTTTACCATACAATGCATACATTTGTCCCAACACCTTATATACTATCATACGACCTTAACATGAAATATCTCTAGCATATAAGTTCATAAACTAACCAACACAACCCATCCGGTGCAAAGTTGACGGGGCAACTTCACATAGTCCCACCGAGGTAGGATACTTAGGACCTTGTATGGTGTATGCTATTCACACTCAATCAAATTAATATATTCACAACATGTCATTTTCTGGTTCCTAACACGTTTTAATCACGTTAATAATCATGTAATTCTAGGCAACTTATGTTTAAACCAGCACTTCAATAATTAATCAGTTTCTATACCCTAACATGGGATTGTATTCTCAAATCTAGCATGCATAAACACATGTTTGTAAACATTTCTCATGAGAAGGTCAGAAGTAAACAAACTATTTATCATGGTTATAATGGTTCAACAGTTGTTCACATACTAAGATGTAACTGGTAACACACTGATTTGTGATAAAAGGACTGAGGTTTAAAGAGAAATCCAATCAAGAGCTTGTCGTTTTAAGGTAACACATAGCAATTTGTTTTAGAAAATAATCACTCAATTCTGTTAAGAATTATTCAATGAATCACATAGGCAATTAGGTTCAAATTCAAGTTGGAGTTCAGTATCATACAACATATCATCGTGCACATTACATCGCTAAAGAATCCAAAAATTTGGAGTGAAGATCCAAATAAATAAAAGTGTAACTATGAGGTACCGAATATTAGAAAGTGATCTGCATGATTACGCATGGCATCAAGCATGAGAATAGCAAATAGAGGAAAAGTGCCAACGGCTTAGTTCGTAAATTCGAGTAGGCGATGGGATAACAAGCTTATGATAGTCGCAACTACACATCCCGAGAATGACATGTGAGTTTAATATGGCACTGGTGAAGATACCATCAAGGAGGATGCAAATAACGTAATAGAAAGTATAGATTTCAAAGAGAAATATTTAGCACGCTTGGCAGGATTTGGCAAGGAAATTCGCATAAATAGATATCGAAATGAACATGTCAAGAGTTATACAATCCGATAGAGTAAACGTCTCGTTAGGAAAATATTCATTGTTTAAGCTCACCCGCATGCTCAATCTCCTTGATGTCCTTGCGCTTCATGCGTCATTATTCCTTTCTTGTCAAAACATCGGCTCAAATGGTCTTTAAAAGTAAGATAGGTTACAAAAGTGTTATAAAAGGGTGTCTACGAAACAAAAACATCAGAATGTCCAGAAAAGTGGCTTTGGCTTAGGTTGCCTGTATAAATGCATTTTTTTTAAACATTGATGTTCATCTAGTCATAACTCACGTAGGAGGGTTTTAAAAAAAACATGGAGTTTGATTATTTTGGACATGTCACTTTTGGTAGAAATACGCAAGGAATATCTGTAATCTCGAAAAAGTAGTATTAAGCAACTTTGTCGTGGACCTAGTCCCGTTAGATGAATTTTCTCAAGATGAGGTTCTCGCGTATGACTCTAAAGTCATTCCTTGGTCTGGTACTAGTCTCACATTCAACGTGCCACTAATGTTTATATATAGGGTGTACCGCAGCTAACCCACCACACTACCAGCACATTGAAGGTGTACCAACTACCTACCATTACTAGCTGTTAGTCAAGCCTCAATGGATATCCTCATCGGAATTAGCGTCGGTCTAGTTTCCCCCATACGTTAGAATACAAATGAGACGAGAGGTTAAAACTCCAATAAGTTGTGCAAATAAAAGGTGTAGGAGTTTTCATTCATAACACCATTAAGATGCGTATGGTTTGTCATACTAATGAAGATCGTCGAGAGTTTGCACGCGCAGAGCGAGTATCATAATGCTTCGGATTCAAAGCGAACCAGAATTTTAAGGCAGGCCATTAGGTCAAAGTTTAAGCTAGGCTTCATCATCATAAAAAGTTTCCTAAAAAAATGATAAGGATCCGTGTCCCAAAAGTTTGTCGAGTGTCCCGAAGTTTAAATTGCAAAAACTCTTCTAGGCATACCATCACCTATTCTTCCTTGTAGATAACTGTTATGAAGAAACTAGTCGCTCAAAGATAAGAATCTTAGGGTACTCCATGCGTGAGAAGGGAAAATGCAGATTGGTGGTACAATTAGCTATAGATAACAAGAAGTTCATGCTCGATAGGTGTAAATAGGGTTCCCATATAAATCTTTGTATTGTTACTGTAATTGAGGCTCAAGGTAGTCTCATCATCAATGGTGTTAACTAGTTGAAAGGCCAACGAAAAGTGTAACACCTTCCGGTTCAAAGCTCAAAAGCTTATCCAGGACATAAAGGATTACAAAAGTGCAAGAATCAGAAGTTGCTGGTTTTTAAATCATGAAATGTCCAAATCATGCAGGTAAAAATCATTAGCACAGGTTCAGAAAGTCCACTAGAATAGTCGTTGTGTTAAAACAGGAAGTCATTAGTTTTGAAAATCACGAAGGGTTTTCACTAACATTGCCCCATTAGAGAAAAAAAAGTATGCTGGTGGTGAAGTAAGCAGTTTGTACAATCATGAGGATGTTGCTGGCAACAAGTTTTGTTTCGCACAAGAAAATCAAGGAGTATGAATCTTCGGAAGGTAACTTCATAAGAGCTTTCCGCCAAGAAATATGTTCCGGTATATGATTTTATATAACTCGTTTATCTACTGTTTCCTGGGTATTCATCCGGTTAAAGTACATACGAGTTGTCTCACGATTGTGGAGTTCCAGGGATTGATATGGTCGCTAAAGTCGTAAAAATAGATTTATGATTCAGGATGAGTTCAACCAGTCAAGGATTTCGTCGAGAGTCTTCGTAGTTAAGGAAGACCGGTCATTGAAATACACGAGTGTGACGATGTCCTACCAGGACCAACTTTTCATAATATGCTTCAAAAGGGTTCACGTATGGATTAGAATCCAATAGTAAAGGGGCAAAGTCGAGTGTGATAGCGTTTTCAAAGATAGATGACACCGATCATTCGGTTGAGTTAAACATGTTCAACATCCAATACCACGAGGAAAAAAAAGTACAGGAAATTTGGTCCTAATACGACCATTAGCTTGCCTAGTAGGATTCTCTAGGATTTCCATATACTGCAAATTACATTTACGTGTGCACCCGTAACTGTGATTTACTTTATATGATCACCCTAGTTCCTCTTACTTCAGCTACCAAGTATGGTGGGGTCACTAACCCATGGTTATGTTGACCATAATTTGTTAATGAGACAAGTTTTTGAGAATAGAATGCTCACTCAGATTGGAATGACCCACCCGAAGCGAGTCAGCCAGAAATTTAGCTCAATAGGATCTGAGTAGGGTTTATCACAATGACCCTAGCTTAGCTCGAAATTTAGAGAATAATTATCACACATACTGGCGTGATCACAATCTGATACACAAACAGGAATTTCAGTCGACCCGCATCAGGTTTCATTGGGGTTATAAGAATTGTACTCAAGTTGTATTATTTCAACACACAACGCAGTAAAATCGAGAAGGGAAAGATCTTAAGATATCAGGGCAAATGCGAAAACGATCAGGGTAACGAAAGCAGATACAAGTGCCCCATAGACAACCACTTAAATCCATACACTGCTGCCTCTTGTGAAGCTAAATGTTCGCGCCACTAGCACATCATGATAACATATCTTGAATAGGTGAGTGTAGAGGTATATGTAAGGCAGGTAATCATGAGTACCTCCCATGCTAGGTTAAAGATCTAAGGACAGGAACATGTATTACACCACCTTCCCTATGGAACATACGTCCATAATATGAGTACTACGCACAGTTGTTCAATCCAGAATAATCCCGAGCAGCAATCCGCTCGTCAAGGGGAAGACGTGATCCTTCGATCCGATTCGACGTCTCGTTGTCCATGGGTGTTAACCAAAAGGTATATGACTCAAAGAGGTTAAGGAAAATGACTCAAGATTAACCGCTCCTCGTCGTGAGTATAAAGGGATGGGATGATGTAAACGTCTTGTCGGAAACAAGAAGCGTGTAGGAGTGAATTCACGATGCATGAGAAAAATGTTTAAGTGCAACTAATGCAAAACAGTTACAGTCTAAGACGAATCTTAGTTCGCTGTAACAAATGGCTTTGATACCAATCTGTCACACCCTCGAAAATCCACGTGCGGAATACCACCGCAGGGAGCGTGACAAACCAGGATTGCCGTCCATTAGTTACACCAAACGACCAGTAATTAATAAAAACGTTTCGTATTTCATAAAAATATAAATTCAGAGTTTTACAAATGCGAAAGCGTAAATACAATGTAATTATTTATGTAAAGACATCGTCACCCAAGATGACGTGGTTTGTTCAAAGACACTAAAAGGGATTCGAAGTCTCATGCATGCGTACTCGTGATACTCGAACATCCGCAACCTGAGAAATAACATGCTAAAAAGTGTCAACACAAAGGTTGGTGAGTTCACAGGTTTATCAGTTCAAAAACAGTTCCAGTTAATGTAAATCGATTGTTCCTCGACAGTTCAAGTTTAAGTTCAAGGTTGATTGTTCAACAACAGCTCAAGTTCATGCTCAAGTTTAGTTAATATAATCCAGATAAAATATCAATAGCTAGCTAGGCTATTTTTAAGAAATCAGTGCACGTTTGACTAAATAAACTAGCTATCCAGTTACTGAAGCTCGACAAGTTCAATTGTGCCTCGTTAAGACTAAGAAGTATATAACACCCGTTCGATATCCAAACGAGTCAGCGCGAATGACCCGGGTGGGGCTTGTCAGGCCCAATAGATCTACTAAATAAGTTCCCGCTGATGTCACATTGGCAGTAACTCTAAAAGTGAGGACTTTATCATAGGTGTGCGACTATCATTCAAGTGATATAATTATCTAACAGTTCAAGTGTTTGCATGTTAATCTCCCCCAACAGGATTTAAAATAGGTAAAAAGGGCCGTGAAACTCATCTTTGGGTGCACAGTAATTCCCGATAAATAACATAGCAAGTAGCAAGTAACAGGTCTTTTGCAGTCTACCAAACACCTAATGAGCATATATACATAAGTGTGTGTTCAAATGAAAATGACCAAGTCTAGACTGACGGTGAAAGGTAACTAATGTTAAACTTTGACATGAAGAGGGTTCAATAACCCAAAACGAGTCGAATGTGGCACATTGCCAAAAAAATTATGACAATTATGAAGATCGTCGAAAAATATATTATTAAACAATAATATTTGCCCATGAAATCGATTACTAAAATAGGTGTATACGTAAATAAATATATATACATAACCATTTATATAACTATATCAATAACGTGTACTCAAATGTACTTATATGTTTCTACATTTTAAATGTATCTATAATTTTATAATTCTAACGTTTAGAGGGTTTACATCGCACGATTTAACAAAATAGATTATTCGTATACGTATATTTTTATATAAATATAAGGGTTATTAAAATGTTCATTTTATATTTTTCTATAAACATATATTTTTGTATATTTTCCAAACGTGTATTCTTTTATAAATCACCGTTAAATAACCAAATATTTTATACAAAAATCAGTTTATATAAGCGAATGGGGTAACGAGCAAGATAACGATGATTACGAAAATTCTACGGGTCTAAAACAATGTCAAGAATGATGGATGGTTGGTTTCGAGTCAAGAAAAGGGTCCAAAACACTAAAATAAAATAAAACATCAAAATAGGAGGTCACCGGGTTCGAACCCGTGACCTCTTGAACAAACAACAATGCCTTAACAATTGGGCTAAGTGCTGTTTTGGTTTACATTTCGGTCAGTAATACTTTTGACATGTACATGGGCTTAAAATCGGGTTTTATAAAAAAATCAGAAAAAGGAATGAGGCTGGGAGGGTTCGAACCAATGATCTTATGGTTACAATTCCTCGAACATGAGCATCAGGCCAAACGCTGTCAACGTGTCTGAACAGGAAAAAAAATACTTAACCTCGTTCCGGTCGTGGTTATCTTCTTCCCCCACAAACCCTTAGTCACCGGAACCCTAATCCGGTCACCGGAAAAATGTAACCGACGAGAACAGGAGCAGAAAACAAGTTGAATCAATATTGAAAAGAAGGTACCTTGAATCAGAATGAGACGTTAATGTGTTTGCGATGCCGAAACTGAACCCGAATCCTCGAACACGACTCAGAATTACGAACTTGATAGCTCCTGTTTGCTCGACAGTGGTGAGCGACGGTCTGGGGTACTCGAGCAGTGGATTATGATCACTGTATGGTGGTCAGTTGATGGTGCAGTGGTCGGGTGTCGGGACTTCCGATAGGTTTTCTCTGTTGCCGACGAGAGAACGAGAGAAGGAGATGTGGATGTGAGGGTGTGTGTCGATTAAGAGCCGTGATGATAACCATAGAGGTTTAATGTGCTAAACTCGATTTGAGGAGGTGATCGGATGCTCAACCATAACCGACCGGAGAGTTAATTCGAGAGAGCCGCGACTTGAATCGACGTTGACGAGTTTTCATGTGTCTTAATTCGACTTTTCTCATTTGGCAAGATTAGTCCCTCACTAACTTACAAGATAGAAATCTAAGTTTGGGTAAATACAACTTCAGTCCCTCCATGTTTTATTAGTTAAAAAAATAGTTTAGAAAAAGGCAATTCTGGTCCCTCGAAGTTTCACCTACTAAAGCTCAAGTTTCAGAAAATGCAGAATGCGTCCCTCAAGGTTTTGAAAGTAGTTATCAAACTCATAACGGAGTTAACGGGGCTAACTTGGATGATGACTAAACGAATATGTATATTAACACATGTTTAACGTGTGACATCTATAAAAATATAAACCTTAGATCGTCACATAAAATCATAAATAAAATTCATGTATACATATATATATATATATATATATATATATATATATATATATATAGGGTAAGGATCATATAAAAACAACTTGTTATTGTGAAAACATAAAAACAACTTTAAGGAGGGGTATACTTGGAAACTCATTATCCTATAATTAAACCCTCACTAATTAAACCCTCTCAATAAAAAGGGTTTCTTATACAGCTGGCTCGTCTTCGCCATCTCGATCCATCGTCTGTCTTCACCATCTCCGCCCATCTCGCGTCGCGAATTCACTGGAATCGCTGTGGAATCGCTGCAATCGTATATTACCGTTGATTTCGTAAGTATTTGTTGACGTTACATTGCTAACGAGGTCGCGTTCATCATATTAGATCCTTATCCGTTTTTTGTTTTTTGTTTTCTGTAGTGCAGTTATTGTTCAATGGATCCAATTGAAAGTTCTGATCGTACTAATGATAATCGTACGACCGATTCTGATGTTTTCGTTGATGCACCATCCGATTTTGACATCAATTATGTTGATTCGCATAACATGATTCAAGCAATTTCTTCTACTGGTGTTCCATGTGAATCTGTCGGTTATTCACATGAAATTGATCCTGATCCTGATCACGATCCTGATCCTGAACATTCACATGAAGCTGATCCTGAATATTCACGTGAATCTGCTCCTGTAATGGAATTCTTTGGTGTTGAGCATCGCGGTATAATCACTTATAATTTTAATACACATGTGCATTTATATTATTAGCTTTAATATTAAGTGTCATTTAACTTAAAGTGCATGTTTGTATTATTGATCTTATCAATTTATATGATTATTGCACATGTGTAACTGTTCCATTATGTTATTTTATTTTTATGAATTTATTTTATGATTGTTGCACATGTGTAATTGTTCCAACATATACTTTGTTTTTTATTTTTTTATGAATTAATTTAAATCTCACGTCTGTAATATGTAATGTTCCTCATATACTTACATATACATAACATGTTTTTTACTTATGTTTTTATTAATATTCTCCTTTCTATTTGTTACCAAGGTCAAATAACTAGCAACCTGTTTTTAACTTCTGATGGGACAAAGATATGGACACCCGCGGTACCTGCTTCGTGTACACCTGTTGTGGGAATGGTTTTTCCTAATTGGGAAGTTGTTGTTGATATGTATGACTCGTATGCTGACAAATCTGGGTTTTCTACACGACTAGGTACCCATAGAATCGTAAATGGTGTTACTACATTTAGATACATCCTATGTAACCGAGTCGGGAAGCCGAAATTGAAAGATTATAACTCGATGGACCCTGAGTCGTTATCTACTTCCAGGAAGACCCGTTCCAACATTTCTGATTGCAAGGCTTGCATCCGTACGAAATATGATCCTGAAACTGGAAGTTATACCCTTCGTACCTTTGTTGAAGGTCATAACCATGAGCTTGTCAGTCAAGAGTTTATGGAGTTTTCTAAAAAAAGGCGAAAAACTGATTTTTCAACCCACCAGTTTGTTCACCAGTTGAGTTTAAATAAAATTGGCCCCAATGTTGCACATAAGGTACAATCCAGTTTGAAAGGCGGCGAACACAATGTGCGCGGTACTACCACAGATTACAAGAATATAAGTCGATCGATCCGTATGTTTATTGGGGATCGAGATGCGCAGCTGGTATTAGATACGTTCAAGGCTCGGACTGAAAATCTTCGTAATTTTTTCTTCGAGTATCATGTTGTTGGCCATGAACTTAAATCGTTTTTCTGGGCGGATGATGTTTCCAGATGTAGTTATGAGGCCTTTGGTGACGTTTTGGCATTTGATGCTACTTATAGAACTAACAAGTAATCGTTTTTCATTCTCAATCATAATTTTTATACACGTAACTGTGCTTATATATACTGTTTCCGTCATTTCTAATTCCTGCTATTTTTTTTAAACAATTTTGTTTATTAGGTACCGGATGATTTTTGTTCCGTTTACCGGCGTTGATCATCATAAGAAATGCGTTACATTTGGTGCCGGCATGATATCTGACGAGACCATTGAGTCGTACACATGGCTGCTTGAATCCTTCCTTAAGGCTCACGTACATCAGCCCAGACTTGTATTGACTGACCAGGATGACGCGATGAGAGATGCAATCTCTAAGGTTCTCTACAACTCTTCGCACCGACTGTGCATGTGGCATATAATGAAGAAGTTGCCGTCTAAGGTACATATAATTGCTGTTATTTAAATGAGCTACCATTAAATTCATATGTGTATTACAGATTTGTTTGAAATTAATATTACTGCACATGTGCTGTAATATTGTTAACACCTTTATCTGTATGAGCTAACCTATAATTCACATATGTGATATATATCTGGTTGTAATCTAGTATTATTGAGCATCATTAATATATATATATATATTTGTCACAAATCAATACTATTGCACATGTGCACTAACCTTATGATAATCGTTATTTCTATATCTAAATTAGTTGTACTGTCCATATTCACACGCACACATCCTTATGATTAATACTTGTTGGTTTATCACAGCAGTCATGCATTCGGTGTATATTATTTCACATGTGCATTATTAACATTTTTTATGTTTTTGCCATCAGATTGAAGGTGATATTTTAAACAATACAAAATTGTGCCAAAAATTACATAGTCTTGTTTGGAACCTGATAATCGACAAAGACACGTTTGAATCGAGATGGTTATCGCTTATGGAAGAACACGGATTGTCCAACCATGGCTGGTTAAATCAAATGTATGCCATACGTTTTGATTGGATCCCATCGTACTTCAGGGATCTTCCAATGTGTTGCCTTATGAAAACTACATCGAGGTGTGAGAGCTCTAACGCGCTATTTAAAGTCAATTCAAGTATAAATAACACGCTGTTGCAGTTCTTGATGTGTTTTGACATGGCAATCGATAGACAACGCCATAAACAGTGTCAGTTGGAGTTTGAAACAAACACGTCAACACCTGAGTTTCATAACCCCTATCCTATAGAAAGGCATGCAGCGAGTTTGTACACAGTTACTATCTTTCGAGAGGTTCAAAAGGAGATAGATCGAAGTGTCCATTATTGTACTATAGGCCAGACACGCTCTGTTGGTCCATCTAAGATATACACCGTTTCACATACTAACAGAAAATTTCAATTTGTCAACGAGTTTGAGGTAATCCCTTAATCTCTTTTCTTATGTGAACTGCATGTTTTTATCTTACAAATTGTTACATTTCCTATGTTGTTTTCTTTATCTATATGTCCTATATGCAGAACCATGTTTTTTTAATTACATTTTGGTCACAATTCAACATTATTGCACATGTGTAATAATCTGTCTGTAACAATCTGTTAAACTGATTCTTTGTCACAACTATTTTGCAGGTCACCTTTAATGCAACCGATAACACGGTTTCATGTGAATGTATGTGCTTTACTCGCATTGGCTACTTGTGTAGGCATATTTTCTACGTCTTCAGATTTGTTCATGTTAATGAGATCCCTGCACAGTACATTTCTGCGCGCTGGAGAAAATATGCGCTTCCAAGGAGAGTTTATGACATTGCAAATAGGTATTCTGTTGATACCAGTGAAGAAGGCGTTCTTAGGAACGAAGTTACCGACACTGTAAATCAATGCATTAACCGTTTAAGGCGTCAACCGAACCTGCTTTCTTCGTTCTTAACTGAACTTAAAGACATTAAATCCCGTATATTTTCTGAAGTGCCCTTTAATCCTGATATTAACAGGACACCTGCTATTATAAGCGACATTTTACATCAACCTGAGGCCTCTAACTCTTCTGACAATCCGGTTCATTTCACACCGACTCAAGGTATTCGGAACAAAGGCTGTGGCACCGACAAGCGTTTGATCGGGCCTGGTGAAAAAGCTATTGAAAATTACAAGAAGGGACCAAGATTATGCAAGAAGTGCAATGCTTATGTTAACCACGATTCGCGTAATTGTGATAAAGTTCGAGCTGCTGCTGCGGCTGCTGTTGCTGCTGCCGGTGTTTCTACGAGTAGTCCTGGTGCGACTGTTGCTTCTGCTGAACAGCCACCCGTCCGTCGTGATGGTCCGTCTTCGGTACCTCGCCCATCAATCCCACGGCCTGTCCGCAACCTTAGACGTTCATCAAGGCTATCTGATAAGTCACCAACTGCATGAGTTACGAGCAACCAACAAATAATACAATTTGACTGTCAAACGATTAAGCGTTGCTATTATCTGGTTTTATTTTTGATATTATGTTTCGAACATGTTTTGTTATTACAGCTTTCGTGCACATGTGCATTAATCTTTTACTTGGCAACATTAATGTTTATTCTCTACATATTTGATATGTCCAGTACTATCAGTTATTTTTTTAAATGTTCCTGTAAAAATATCAATGTACAGTTGCATTTTAACCGGTATCCAACCTTTATTGCACATGTGCAATTATATTGTACTTGGCGAATTTTAATGCACCCTTCCCAAACTGATACTGTCAACAGTTTTTTTTAAGTGCACATGTGTAATAATCTTGTATTTGACTAAATTAATTTCAACCCTAACACTTTATGTCTTTCTTTATGCTACTGTGCATTAACTACACTTTAGTATGGGCCTGACTACCAGTTTATCCGAATTCAAACATCCATGCACATGTGCAATAATCTTGTACTTGGCTGGTTTTAATTCGCAATTCCCACCTGATACATTCAACGTTCATTTTTTTTAAATCACGTGTGTAATAATTTTATACTTGACAAACTTACTTTCAACCCTAACACTATATGACTTGTTTAATGCTCTTGTGTGTTAATTACACTTTAGTATGGACCTTACCATCAGGTTAACCGAATTCAAACATTCCTGCACGTGTGCAACAAACTTGTGCTTGATAAATTTAAATTAATCTGTATCACTTTACCTGAATTTTTAATTTTCCTGCTCATGTGTACTATTATTATAATATACTATACTCAGTTAAGCGTACCCCGACATTTCAACTTTATTCTACACTGTCCTGCACATGTGCAATAATATTCTACCTCTTTAAATAAATTGTATCCCCTGATACTTTTTTTATCAATCAATTGTCATAGATCTGCAATTTTTAGTGACTAGTTGATTTCAAACCATTACCAAATGATAACCATCTGTTTACATTCATAACATACGCATTCTTAAAGCAAAAAGAACAAAACAAAATACATCAAACAAACATCATCCTGCCTTATCTGCCACCCACCTACTTGTCATTTTTCACTGTGTCAGCAAAACTGACATGCTTACCTTTGTCCACCGTTTCTGCTGCTGCCTTCGCCCCACCTGCTGCTTCATTCTCTTTAGATTCCATGGCGTTTCTTACCGCCAACAACTCTTTCTCCAAGGTGTAATACTCCTTGTCCAACCTCTTAATAAATTCAATATCTCTCAACACATCTTTAGTATTTCTCCCAAATGCTTGCTTTATCTCCTTGTTCTTTGCTTCCATGTCCTTCAACACTTCATTCAAATAAACATTCGCTTTTGATAACATGATTTTTGTGGCGTACTTCATCCTCAGGTTCTTTATCTGTGCGCTTTGCTTTTTGTTGTCTTCAATGAAGCCACATTCAAACTCTTTCGTCCGTCCTCTATACATCTCCATATGTCTCATTGCAAACACACCACAGTCCGTATAGTTCTTTTTTGTTGCCCATTTCAGGAGCATCCGTCTTGGTTTTGCAGTTTTAATGATAGCTGCCCTTGGGTGGTTTACACTTTTTAGGTAACTTGAAAATATCTCTCTCTGTAATAATACAACAAATTTTAGTATTCATTATTCATAAACCATCAATTGTATCAGCTGTGATAAAAATGCATCTGTGTAATGTATATTTTTCCACAATCGAAGATTATTGCACATGTGCAATAATCGTAATAGTTACACTTTTTGTGTCAGTACTGCAGTTTTATACACACTTTGATATTACTGCACATGTGCAACTATATTGACAACCAATTTTTTTCTGTAACTGAATTTTATTGCACATGTGCAATAATCTGATCATTTCCACTTTTTGTGTCGGTACTAGAGTTTTAATCATATTTTAACGTAAACCACTTACCACTTTGTATGGAGTTCCTTTTGTTGCAAACCTCTTTGTATCGACCATTCTAACCGGTGATTCTTTGATGTCCATGTTGTCTATCAATGTTATCCCGGGGATGTCCATATCAAAACACATTAGGTAGAAGTGACTGCTCTCCAACATCGGTACAACAACCGTGTCAAACGATCGAAGGTCCATCAGATCCGTGTTCTTTTCTAACACCAGCAAGAGGTTTTTTCTGAACGCTTGCAGCCTTGTTTCGGTTGTTGTATTTGTGTTGAACATCCATTCAACCTGTGCATTGTAAATAAATATTATGTTATTTAACACTTAACACTGCTACACATGTGTAATAATTATTTAAAACACTTCCTACTTGCATGTCTATGTATTCTTTTTAACTTACTATTGTTGTTGCGTGGCAAAACAACCGTTTAGGCTTATTATCTGTTGATGTCCTCTCCTCGAAATTCAGCACCGCTGCCCAACAGTTAACTACATTCGCAAACACATCCTTCTCGGGCCTCAAGCTTGCCAACAGAAATGCTTTAGTTTCCACCAATGTTGCAGCTCCTGCTTTAATTGCGAATACATCCTTTCTGCTTATAATACATTGTACAAATAACCATTATTTGTAACAATTAGTGTAAAATACATGTGTATTATAGATTTTGTGACAGTTCAATTATTTCACATGTGCAATAATTTTTTAAATTCCCATTATTTGAATCAGTGTGTATTTTTAATCAAATTTTGAGATTACTGCACATGTGCCTCTATATTATACAGCTCTAATTTTTGTAATTTAATAT
>JBCNJP010003173.1:0-46859 GCA_039602395.1 Deinandra increscens subsp. villosa | reverse complement strand
TTTTTACTGCTATTTGTATGTATTTGTAATGGGTCAAATGGGTAAAACAATTTCATTTAGCTGAATTGTCAATATATCACCTAGGTTGAAAGTTGCACTCGGTTTTATCTGGGTGATGCTAGGCCTATACTAAAGTGGACTACTCGGTTTTGTTCTTTATCTCTTTCAGAAACAACAAAATGGCATATTAGAATATTCAAAATCTAGATTTGAATTTGGTTTTATCCGGTGATGCCAAGCCTATACTTAAGTGGACTACAGAGCTTCGCCACCGACCCGCGGTATTCCTTTAACACTTATAATTGTACATATGTTTGTAGAAGATCTGATGTTTTGCAATTTAAAACTACAAGTTAATTACTGTTCTTATATTTTGATGAATATTCAAATTTTTTCCAAACATGACGGTGAGCTTCCGTATGGATTAAATCCAAATAACCAGTTTTTTGGGCTTATTTTGGTGTTGGGTTTCATTTTCATAATTTAATCAGTGTGGTATAGAACACAGACCCGAGGTATTCCTTCTACATAACTAATTATCCTGCAATAATATTACCGTTTAAAATTAACTTTTTACTATTTTGACCTGAGCGTTGATCCACAATTAGAACAAGTATAGAGAACTAGAAACTTGCTTATGAAAATATAGGGGGATAAGTGTTAAGGCAGGCTGCATGAAACAAAATTATAAATGATTTCATGTTTAACATATTCACTTTATTTTTATAAAAGTAAAGGTTCTCATCCTTTTTAGAGGACACTTGATTTTAAGAACCTTCTGGCCATTTTTACCAATATGTTAAACTGAGACATTTTTATTTTGTTGTTTCTTATATTGATAATGATCAGTTACTTTTATAACTTTGGATGAGATGTTGCTGACCATTTAAGTTTAAGTAGTTTTAAAACACTTGCTTACAGGTCAACCCGACCCATACTAAAAATGACTCGCTATAACCTGGAGCCTTGTTGATCTGTACTAAAGAACAAGCATGCATCTTGCCTGCAGGTTTAGTACACAATTCTGGCCAATTTGGGCTTTTTTCTAATCTGCAGGGTTTGGAGGTGCATACAATGGCGGACAACAGATTCAGCTAAAAGATAAAAGCAAATAAAGACAGTTATATATATGATCCGGAAGATGGCTCAAGAAGAATTTCTCCTTTATGACTATGCATATACTTTTGTCACACCCCCAAAATACCACTAACGGAGTTTATACCGTTAAGGGGCGCGACTAGACCAGGATCCACAACCATAGTTACAAATACTAAACGAATCAGGGTTAGTCCAAACACAAGTTATAAATCAAAGTCTTAAATTACATACGCAGCGGAAAATTAATTGTCTTTAGCACTAACCACGTGCTTTACACAAATGTTGTTTTAAATTCCCAAAATAGTTCAATTAAAATAAAGGTCTTCACGTGCCATGCCAACCCGCTCCGGATACTCCTTAGCGATCTGCAAAAGTTTAAACCACGCAAGTGTCAACCTAACGGTTGGTGAGTTCACAGTGGGCTTGTCATGCATTGGCCCGGTCTCATAATCATAGTTCGTATCAAAATGTACTTACAAAATTTTCATTTGTGAAAAGCAATGCTCGTAATTAATTCTCAGTTTATAAATGGTTTGTCCGTGACCACGTCATCGGGTATGTACTAGTTCCGTAAAGTTAAAGGACTCAACCGATATCGCGGGTAGCTAATCCGTTGTTCCATGCTCTAAGGAAGTTTGTACCAAAGCTGACTTATTTTGTGGGGGCCGAGCCATCCCGTACAGTGCGGACATAGTCATCGCGGTTTTTGCCTCCCCCGTGTCCTCTCCGGGACCACGGTCAAATAGGCTGATATTGTTCCTCCGTGCACTCCCCGTGCCACGGGGCGGAGTTTGTCAAACTCCAGTAGATCTACCCAACATCCCCTCGCTTTCACAAATTAATGGCACAATTTAAGTTGAGGACTTTTAAGTTATAAGGCATCCTTAGAAAACATGTGATATCATGTGGTTCAGACTTTAACCTACACTAGCCATATTAAAACGTTTTCAGTTTTGTTTCAGAAAAATAGTTTGTTCATAGTTCACAAGTGTTTCCCATAAAACACTTCAGTTCATCAAGTGGGTGCCAAGCATCCCGTGTTCTCAAGTTTGTCAGTGAGGTGCCTAGCACTCTCGAGTTCATTCAGCATTGTTTTTCGTTAAGTTATTCGGTGTGGCCCAAACAGGCTCACGGTAAACGGGTTAGTGACACTCACCTTTGGTTGCACTGCTACACTTCAAGAAATCCAAATATAGTTGTTTAACGAAGACCTAGAACACGTTTAGGTCTTAAGTATTAGTTTCGTGTCTAATCTTTACTTAACGTCACTATGGCCCATAACATAGCACGTTGAAACTATGACTCGACATACCGACACACGACACCAATGGTTGATCATAAACAAAGGGTTCATATAAATCAGATATCAAACATGTTTCATCATGGCATAATCATGTAAGTCATGGCATAACACTTAAGCAAATTTCACAAGTTTGGTTTTTAGGTCAGGTCTGTAGCTTTCGCTAGGCAGTTTCGCTAGGTGCACGGGCAGCACTTTCGCTAGGCAATGCCCGGTGACACAGTTTCGCTAGGCTAGTTTCGCCCGAAACTGCTGACGCAGTTTCGCTAGCCTAGTTTCGCAGGGAAACTGGTTTGAACTTTCGTTCAGGTATTTCGCTCGATAGTTTCGCTCGAGCTGGTCTGGTCAGGTTACCCGGCGACACTATAGTTTCGCTGGTCAGTGTCGCTGGAAGGAGATATAATTTCGCTACTTAGTTTCGCCCAGAGAACAACAGTTTCGCTGGTCGCGAAAAACACACGGATTTGCCTAAAAATCAACCTAACAGCTTCTGATCATACATGCAATTCATTATCTAGCATCCATAGGCATTTACCAACATAAATCAAGCAGCTTTATCATGTTTAACATGCATTTTAATCATCAAATCTCTAAAAACACCTCTAAACCCTAAAATGACCAAAATTGCATAAATCATCATCATGGTTTGTTTTTAAACGTAAAGTTTCTGACTTTATGGTAAAACTAGCATCCTAAAGCAACATATTAAGAGATCAAGCAATATCATGAAGGTTTGAGCATACTTTTTAAGAAAACACAAAGAAAGCACATAAAGAAAGGTTTTTGGAGACTCACGATTTGATCTAGGATCCAACGGGTGTTGTCTCAAGGCTGAGATGATGATTCTTGATGGTTTCTTAGCTGACCAGAATCTCCAGGAGAAAAGAGTGTGTGTTGGTTGTGAAATGAGGCAAATGGAGAAACTAGGGTTTATTAAGTTTATTTATATCAGAGGCTAGTTTCGCTGGCAGTTTCGCTGGCCAGGCGAAACTAGCTCTGGTCTCGGGATATTGGATTGTCTTAGCTGGCTACCGGGCGACACTATAGTTTCGCCCGGTAGTTTCGCTGACTACCAAATTTAGGCAATTTTCACATAATCAAGTATTTACAATTAATCATGCTATTCACAATAACAAGTACAAGTCATGTATTTAAATCACATTGCACATAAAGACAATCAATGATGAACACATAACACATATGGACGGGTTCGGTGATCAACCAAAGGTCATGGACGTATTCGGCCTAGTTATGCATTAGCTACTAAGTTAACACTTATAACGTAGCTAACGGGTTTGTCTAACGGAAGTTAACCTTGAAATTCTCGGGTGTCACATCATTCCCCTGAAATTGGAATTTTCGTCCCGAAAATTATTCTTGTGTCGTAGCGTTCGCAGCATCAGCTGTCGTCATTGCTATCGTCGCTGGGGAAAGAAAGCAAAAGTTTTTAGGGTGGTCACATCCTCCTTCCGTTAAGGAATTTTGGTCCCCAAAATTAAATCATACCTTGAGTTTCCGTGGACGTTTGCTCAAACAAGTGAGGATACTTTTTCTTCATTTGATCCTCTCGCTCCCAAGTATATTCAGGTCCACGTCTTGAGTTCCATCGCACCTTGACGATCGGAATCTTGCTACGTTTGAGGGCTTTCTCCTCGCGTCCCATGATTTCTACCGGTTGCTCAATAAATCTCAGATGTTCGTCGATTTCCAATTCCTCCAGAGGAATTATTTCGATGTCTTCAGCCAGACATTTCTTTAGGTTGGAAACGTGAAACACGTTGTGAACTCCATCGAGTTCAGCAGGGAGTTGAAGTCGATAGGCCACCGGGCCTACTTCCCCAATAATTTCAAACGGACCGATGTAGCGAGGATTTAACTTTCCACGCTTCCCGAAGCGTATCACTCCCTTCCAGGGAGATACCTTCAATAACACTTTGTCACCCACCTCAAACTTTAGAGGTTTTCGGCGTTTGTCGGCATAACTCTTTTGTCGATCACGTGCTGCAGCTAGCCGTTGCCTGATTTGAATAATCCGTTCGGTCATATCATGGATAACTTCCGGTCCAGTGAGTCCTTTCTCACCCGTTTCAGCCCAACACACGGGCGATCTACATTTTCTGCCATAAAGTGCTTCAAAAGGTGCAGCACCTATACTTGAATGATAACTATTGTTGTAAGAGAACTCCACCAGTGGAAGGTGAGTCTCCCAATCTTTCCCAAAGTCAAGGACGCAAGCACGGAGCATATCTTCTAAGGTTTGAATCGTTCGTTCCGTCTGACCGTCAGTCTGTGGGTGATAGGCTGTACTCATGTCTAGTCGGGTTCCCAATGCTTCCTGCATTGATTGCCATAGCCGGGAAGTAAATCGAGGATCTCGATCAGAAATGATAGTCTTAGGCACACCGTGAAGCTTCACAATTTTGTCAATGTACAGCTTTGTCAATTTATCCATATTATCACTTTCCTTCATCGGAATGAAATGTGCAGATTTGGTTAACCGATCAATGATAACCCAAATCGCATCCGGTTGATTTGATCGATGAGGTAATCCCGTCACAAAATCCATGGAGATGTCCTCCCATTTCCATTCTGGGATCTTTGGTTGTTGTAGTAAACCAGAAGGCTTTTGGTATTCAATCTTGACTCTTGAGCACGTTAAACACTTAGCCACATATCGAGCAATGTCGGCTTTCATATTCGGCCACCAATACAACCCCTTTAAGTCTTGGTACATTTTATCTGATCCTGGGTGCACCGAATATCTTGACTTGTGAGCCTCGTCCATCACGAGCTCACGGAGATTTCCAAACAATGGAACCCAGATTCTGTCATTATATTACGTGAGTCCATCGGACTTAACTTCAGAATGGCCATCTACACCACGCAGTGCTTCAGCTGCGAAGTTTTCTGCTTTCAAAGCTTCTTGTTGGCAGTCACGGATTCTATCCGGCAATCCCGTGTGAATAGTAAGTTGTAGCGCTCGTACCCTTCGAGGCTTTTCGTATTCTTTTCTGCTTAGGGCATCAGCCACAACGTTGGCTTTTCCAGGATGATACTTAATAGCCAAATCATAATCGTTCAGTAATTCAACCCACCTTCTTTGCCGCATGTTGAGGTCTTTCTGATCAAAGATGTGCTGTAGGCTTTTATGATCGGTGAATATTGTGCACTTTGTTCCATATAGGTAATGTCTCCAAATCTTGAGTGCATGAACAACGGCTCCCATTTCCAAATCATGCGTTGTATAATTCTTTTCCGTATCCTTCAGTTGCCTGGACCCGTAGGCAATTACCTTGTCTCGTTGCATCAACACACAACCAAGTCCTTGAATCGATGCATCGCAGTAAACCACAAAGTCGTCAACTCCATCTGGTAGCGCGAGAATTGGAGCGGAACATAACATATCTTTAAGCGTTTGAAACGCGTGTTCTTCTTTCTCACCCCATCTGTATTGCACTCCTTTGTGCGTTAATGCTGTTAAGGGTTGAGCTATTTGTGAGAAACCCTTAATAAACCTTCGGTAATAACCGGCAAGTCCTAAAAATTGTCGGATTTCTGTTGGCGCTCTTGGGGTAGACCAGTTCTTTATTGCTTCCACTTTGGCTGGATCGACATGAATTCCTTCCTCGTTAACAATGTGTCCAAGAAACTGGACTTCGCGAATCCAAAAATCGCATTTCGAAAACTTAGCATAAAGCTGTTCCTTGCGGAGCAATTCCAAAATAAGACGCAGATGCTCCTCGTGTTCTTCCTTTGTCTTAGAGTAGATCAAAATGTCGTCGATGAAAACTATCACAAACTTATCGAGGTACGGCTTGCACACTCGATTCATCAGATCCATAAATACGGCAGGTGCATTGGTTAGCCCAAACGGCATAACCAGGAACTCGTAGTGACCATATCGAGTTCTGAAAGCAGTCTTAGGAACATCCTCTTCACGAACACGAAGTTGGTGATAACGAGACCGTAGATCGATCTTTGAGTAGTAGCTTGAACCTTGCAGTTGATCGAAGAGATCGTCGATTCGAGGAAGTGGATACCGATTCTTGATCGTAACTTTGTTAAGCTCTCGGTAGTCAATGCACATGCGGAACGTTCCATCCTTCTTCTTAACAAACAGTACTGGAGCTCCCCATGGAGACGAACTTGGGCGAATAAACCCCTTGTCGAGTAGCTCTTGCAGTTGTGAGGAGAGTTCGTTGAGTTCACTTACAGCCAATCAGTAAGGTGCGCGTGCGATCGGAGCGGCACCTGGAGCTAAATCAATCCCAAACTCAACTTGTCGAAATGGAGGCAGACCAGGCAGATCTTCAGGAAATACATCTTGGAAGTCGCGAACTATCGGGTAATCATCAATTTTGCGCTCCGGATGTGTCGTGTCAGTGACGTTCGCAAGAATCGCGAAGTGACCCTTACGGAGGCATTTCTGAGCTTTAAGGTATGAAATAATGCCGGTGACTGTTCCACCTTTCTCACCTTGAACCGTCAATACTTTACCGTCTTCGAGTGGGATACGAACCACTTTTTCCTTACATAAAATTTCAGCTCGGTTTTCGGATAACCAATCCATTCCTACTATGACGTCGAAACTACCAATCGGGAAAGGCATAAGGTCAATTCCTAGGGTATGGCCAGCTAGTTCTAACTTACAGTCCTTAACTATCTGAGTCGTATCATGAAGTTTACCATTAGCTAGCTCTACCACATATTTAGCGTCTAGGGCAATCGGTTTAGCATTGATCAATTTAGCGAATTTAGTGGAAATAAAACTTTTCTCAGCACCAGAATCAAATAAAACAGTAGCAAAGAAACCGTTCAAAATAAATTTACCATTAATCACGTTGGCGTCATTGCGAGCTTCACCCTGACCCATGACGAAAGCTCGACCTCTACCATTTCCACCATTTCCATTTCCACCATTACCATTTCCACCGTTACCATTCCCGTTGCCCGGGTTTCCACCGTTATTCCCCTGATTACCGTTCCCTTGTCTTCTCAGCTGAGGGCAGTCTCTTTTTATGTGGCCTTGAGCACCACACTCAAAGCAGCCACGGGCTCCCCCATTGTTGTTGTTCTGGTTCTGACCGTTGTTGTTCCCATTACCCCGATTGTTCCCATAGTTGTTGTTGTTCCTTCTGGGGCGGTTTTGTTGCTCGGGTAAAATTGCCCAACAGTCCTTTGCTTCGTGGCCTCCCTTACCACATCTTTCACAGCTCAGACTCTTTCTGCATACACCAGCATGATGCTTCCCGCATCTGTTACACAGCGGCAGGTTACCCCTGTAGTTACTCTGACCATTTCCGCCCTGGCGGTAGTTACCACTGTTATTCCCGGACCTCTTGCTTTGACCTTGGGAGTTATAAGACCTCCCAGTGCTGTTACCCACACTCTGAACATTCATCGAGTTTTCAGGAGCTTCATCATCAGCCTTCCTCTTGCCACTCAAGGCAGTCTTTTCAGTGATTCTTGCAGGAAGTGTACCTTTCTCAACTTCCTGATCGGTAAGCTTGTGAGCCAAACGGATGGCTTGTTGCACGTTCGCAGGGTTGCTGGCAGTCACCAATCCTTTGATTTGAGGCGCGAGGCCTTCCAGATAACGCTCGATGCGTTTGAATTCAGCATCAACCATTGAGGGGCACAAGACTTCATACTCGTGATATCGTGCAGTGTACTGTTCGATTTCAGACCCAGACATCTTCAAATTCAGGAATTCACCCTCAAGCTTCTTGACTTGGTCACGTGGACAGTATTCTTCCATAATCAGCTCCTTAAATGCTGCCCACTGCATGTTATTAGCCGCGTCTAGCCCAACCATCTGAATTTCAGCGTTCCACCAGGAGAGTGCAGCTCCTTCGAAGGTACCAGTAGCAAACTTCACCTTGCTTTCAGCTGGGCAGTTACACATGGAGAAAACCTTTTCGGACTTCTCAATCCACCTAAGGAGTCCTACAGCTCCTTCTTCGCCGGAAAATGTCATCGGCTTACAGTCCATGAAGGACTTGAACGTGCAGTGGTGTTGGTTTCCTGATGCATAAATAGTTCGGATTTTAAAATTAAACAGGTCATGATATAATTGCTTTGTGCCTTAACCGGCATAATAGTTACCCTGTGCGGCATATGTAGCTTGGACGGCTGCCACCGCGGCTTGCACATGTTCAGTAATCATTGCTTGTAGCTGTGCAGGCGTCATGTTTATGCCGCCTCTTCCGTTTCCTCTTCCAGACATCTTGCTGAACAGTTAAAGTAGCCAGTGTTCAGTCACAGTTATATCTTATACATATCCCATAATATGTATATTAGCCAGTTCCCATTATCCCTCTATTAGTCCAGAAAAAAATTTTCGTGCAAAATCGAGGCGTCGTCGAGGAACGTCGAAAGTGCTATCGTCGAAGGTCGGCTTCCCATAAAGTCACCGTCGGCGTAGTCGTCGTAGTAGAAATCAGGACGTAGCGTGTAGCATCGTTTCGTTGTCGCTTTCCCCAGAGTAGTGTGCGTGCTCGCGGTCGCATTTCGTATTCGTGTGAAAATTTCCTAAGGTCTTTCCGTTAGACTACTTAGACACGGTCTATACATATATATTTATATATATATACATACATACGTATTAAGCCTTTACTTTCACAGCAGAGCGAGTATCCCAGGTTGGCACGTAAAAATTTTGTCCTTGGGAATTTGTTTGTTCGTTTTGTAACCAAGGTTTTCAAGTTGCAGTTTCCAAATCGTTTTAAAAAATGATTCCAGTTCTCTGCAACTTATGGCTCTGATACCAATCTGTCGCACCCCCAAAATACCACTAACGGAGTTTATACCGTTAAGGGGCGCGACTAGACCAGGATCCACAACCATAGTTACAAATACTAAACGAATCAGGGTTAGTCCAAACACAAGTTATAAATCAAAGTCTTAAATTACATACGCAGCGGAAAATTAATTGTCTTTAGCACTAACCACGTGCTTTACACAAATGTTGTTTTAAATTCCCAAAATAGTTCAATTAAAATAAAGGTCTTCACGTGCCATGCCAACCCGCTCCGGATACTCCTTAGCGATCTGCAAAAGTTTAAACCACGCAAGTGTCAACCTAACGGTTGGTGAGTTCACAGTGGGCTTGTCATGCATTGGCCCGGTCTCATAATCATAGTTCGTATCAAAATGTACTTACAAAATTTTCATTTGTGAAAAGCAATGCTCGTAATTAATTCTCAGTTTATAAATGGTTTGTCCGTGACCACGTCATCGGGTATGTACTAGTTCCGTAAAGTTAAAGGACTCAACCGATATCGCGGGTAGCTAATCCGTTGTTCCATGCTCTAAGGAAGTTTGTACCAAAGCTGACTTATTTTGCGGGGGCCGAGCCATCCCGTACAGTGCGGACATAGTCATCGCGGTTTTTGCCTCCCCCGTGTCCTCTCGGGACCACGGTCAAATAGGCTGATATTGTTCCTCCGTGCACTCCCCGTGCCACGGGGCGGAGTTTGTCAAACTCCAGTAGATCTACCCAACATCCCCTCGCTTTCACAAATTAATGGCACAATTTAAGTTGAGGACTTTTAAGTTATAAGGCATCCTTAGAAAACATGTGATATCATGTGGTTCAGACTTTAACCTACACTAGCCATATTAAAACGTTTTCAGTTTTGTTTCAGAAAAATAGTTTGTTCATAGTTCACAAGTGTTTCCCATAAAACACTTCAGTTCATCAAGTGGGTGCCAAGCATCCCGTGTTCTCAAGTTTGTCAGTGAGGTGCCTAGCACTCTCGAGTTCATTCAGCATTGTTTTTCGTTAAGTTATTCGGTGTGGCCCAAACAGGCTCACGGTAAACGGGTTAGTGACACTCACCTTTGGTTGCACTGCTACACTTCAAGAAATCCAAATATAGTTGTTTAACGAAGACCTAGAACACGTTTAGGTCTTAAGTATTAGTTTCGTGTCTAATCTTTACTTAACGTCACTATGGCCCATAACATAGCACGTTGCAACTATGACTCGACATACCGACACACGACACCAATGGTTGATCATAAACAAAGGGTTCATATAAATCAGATATCAAACATGTTTCATCATGGCATAATCATGTAAGTCATGGCATAACACTTAAGCAAATTTCACAAGTTTGGTTTTTAGGTCAGGTCTTAGTTTCGCTAGGCAGTTTCGCTAGGTGCACGGGCAGCACTTTCGCTAGGCAATGCCCGGTGACACAGTTTCGCTAGGCTAGTTTCGCCCGAAACTGCTGACGCAGTTTCGCTAGCCTAGTTTCGCAGGGAAACTGGTTTGAACTTTCGTTCAGGTATTTCGCTCGATAGTTTCGCTCGAGCTGGTCTGGTCAGGTTACCCGGTGACACTATAGTTTCGCTGGTCAGTGTCGCTGGAAGGAGATATAATTTCGCTACTTAGTTTCGCCCAGAGAACAACAGTTTCGCTGGTCGCGAAAAACACACGGATTTGCCTAAAAATCAACCTAACAGCTTCTGATCATACATGCAATTCATTATCTAGCATCCATAGGCATTTACCAACATAAATCAAGCAGCTTTATCATGTTTAACATGCATTTTAATCATCAAATCTCTAAAAACACCTCTAAACCCTAAAATGACCAAAATTGCATAAATCATCATCATGGTTTGTTTTTAAACGTAAAGTTTCTGACTTTATGGTAAAACTAGCATCCTAAAGCAACATATTAAGAGATCAAGCAATATCATGAAGGTTTGAGCATACTTTTTAAGAAAACACAAAGAAAGCACATAAAGAAAGGTTTTTGGAGACTCACGATTTGATCTAGGATCCAACGGGTGTTGTCTCAAGGCTGAGATGATGATTCTTGATGGTTTCTTAGCTGACCAGAATCTCCAGGAGAAAAGAGTGTGTGTTGGTTGTGAAATGAGGCAAATGGAGAAACTAGGGTTTATTAAGTTTATTTATATCAGAGGCTAGTTTCGCTGGCAGTTTCGCTGGCCAGGCGAAACTAGCTCTGGTCTCGGGATATTGGATTGTCTTAGCTGGCTACCGGGCGACACTATAGTTTCGCCCGGTAGTTTCGCTGACTACCAAATTTAGGCAATTTTCACATAATCAAGTATTTACAATTAATCATGCTATTCACAATAACAAGTACAAGTCATGTATTTAAATCACATTGCACATAAAGACAATCAATGATGAACACATAACACATATGGACGGGTTCGGTGATCAACCAAAGGTCATGGACGTATTCGGCCTAGTTATGCATTAGCTACTAAGTTAACACTTATAACGTAGCTAACGGGTTTGTCTAACGGAAGTTAACCTTGAAATTCTCGGGTGTCACATCATTCCCCTGAAATTGGAATTTTCGTCCCGAAAATTATTCTTGTGTCGTAGCGTTCGCAGCATCAGCTGTCGTCATTGCTATCGTCGCTGGGGAAAGAAAGCAAAAGTTTTTAGGGTGGTCACAACTTTGGTATTGACCATAAACCTAGAGGTAACTCTTATCTCTAGGAAATTTCATTCTTGAATAAATGTGATTTGTTTGAAATTTATTTAATAGGCATGACATGGTCATGCAGAGGTTGTAGATATCCTTGTAAAGGATCTTAAGGTGCTTTGCTTATTAGTGGTGAGTAAAAACTGGTCCGACCCGTGGAAACAGCCTACCCGTGGAAACAGCCTACCCGAACCGGATGAACCGAGAAACCTTTTATAGGATTGGTTCTCGAGTTTTCAATATTTTGGTTTCGGTTCCGATTCCAAAACCAGCCCAACCCGTTAGCACTGTGAAAAGTGATAAATTTTGTATTTTTTTAAGATTTTGAATTTGTTTGTCATTTTCAATTGCTTTTAGTTATTACTAATTGTGTGAATCTTTTAAATGTTGAAGAGACGATCGAGTTTATGAGGTTATATGGTTTGAATAAGTTGGAAAAGTGATCCATAGTCAAAGGCATATGGCATACAATCTTTAAAATTATTTTTTTCAAAGATTGTAGTTACTATTGTAATGATAATGCCTTTAATCCTAATTAACAAAATATTTGCATCACGCAGGTAGTGGTAGAACGGATGAGAGGTGGAGCACGTGACTGACGAATGAAATATTTAGTGTAGAATGAACCATAAAGTCACCAAAATAACTTCAGGCTTTCAAACTTTATTGTATTTTCCATATAAGGAATTTGTTATGTTTTAATAGATTTTGCTTTGCTTTAGTTTATCACTGTTTAGAAATTTTATATGAAAGGATGATATTTGTTTCCAAATTGTTGTATATTTGAATTAACCATATAGTCAACGTGTATAACTTTGTCCTTTTAAAGTCGCATGAATTTGAGACATGCTATAAACTTGATAAGTTATGTTTGAATATGATATTAGAAACAAAAATAAGTGGCTCTCAAGAGGCCACATCACTTATTTTCATCTTTCCTGTCTTCTACCAGGAAGGGCATAATAGTCAATTACTATCTATACACTTTTCTCTCTCATCTCTCCTCTCTCACATTTCCTTTCCCCCCTCTTACTTTATATTTAATATTTTCTGTCACGTACTTTATTAAAATCACATTATACTTTTCTTTTCCATTTTATACTTTAATAAAAATCTGTAAATATTTGTTTTCACTTTTATTTTTTCTCTACTATTTTTTATTTTTCTTTTTTGGTTTTCTAATCATCAGGTATAAAATGTTACATACGTAACTTTTCTGGTCTAGTGTAAACAAGAAAATAGACAAAAATAAATTTCATTAAGAAAATATTACAATCAACACTAAGTGTAACAAAAAATTATTCATACGAACTAAAATATAAAAAATTATAACAAGCTAACAAAAATATATAAAAGCTATTTATACTTCCGCTCTTGATAATCATCTTCATATTTCACCCAAAAATCTATTCACCTACGAAGAAAAATAAAATTATCAGTTCATATACGTAAATGTTACACGCTAAACAAGTTTATTTGAGCTATGCATTCAACAACTTCTAACATATGTAAAGTTACACGTTTTATGCAAACAAAAATCAAGAAATAAATGTATTTAAGCTATGCATGTAACAAATTGTTATATGTGAATATAGACAAAAACTCAAGAAACAAGTTTATTTGAGCTATGCATTTAACACGCATTATATAGACAAAAAAACATCAAACAAGTTATATATGTAACATTAGACAAGTTACATATGTTACATCAACAAGTTACATATGTAACATGAAAAAATAAAGACTTGTAATGAGTAACATGATTAGAAAAATAAAGGTTGATTTTTCAAGTCTATTAAAAAATTAAGATACAAGATTATATGAGTTATGCATGTAACAACTTGTAACATATATAACGTTACATGTGCTATATATAGACAAAAATCAAGAAAAAATGTTAATTTGATGTATGCGTGTAACAACTTGTAACATATGTAACTTCACACATGTTATATAGACAAAATCGAGAAGCAAGTTTATTTGAGCCATCATGTAACAGCTTGTAACATATGTAACGTTACATGTGCTATATAGACAAAATCAAGAAACAAGTTTATTTGAGCTACACATGTAACAACTTGTAACATATGTAACGTTAAAGAAAAAAGTTTATTTTAGCCACTCATGTAACAACTTGTAACATATGTAACGTTACATGTGTTATATAGACAAAAAAAAAAAACAAGCTTATTTGAGGACCACATGTAACAACTTGTAACATATGTAACGTTACACATGTTATATAGACATATCAATAAAAAAGTTTATTTGAGGTATGCAAGTAATAACTTGTAACATATGTAATTTTACACATGTTATATAGACAAAATCAATAATCAAAGTTTTTTGAGCTACGCATGTCACAACTTCTAACATATGTGACGTTACACATGTTTTATTGACAAAATTAAGAAACAAGTGTATTTGCGCTACATATGTAACAATTTGTAACATATGTAACATTACGTGTGTTATATAGAAAAATTAATAAATTAGTTTATTCCAGCTACGCATGTAACATATGTAACATTACATGTGTTATATAGACAAAAAAATCAAAAAAAAAAATTATTTGAGCTAGGAATGTAAGAACTTGTAGCATATGTAACATTACACATGTTATATAAACAAAATCAAGAAGTCAAGTTTATTTGAGCTACGCATATAACAACTTGTAACATATATAACATTACACACGTTATATAAGAAAATCAAGAAGCAAGTTTATTTGAGCTACGCATGTTACAACTTGTAACATATGTAACATTACATGTGTTATATAGACAAAAATCAATAAACAAGTTTTTTTGAGCTACGCATATCACAACTTGTAATATATGTAACGTTGCATGTATTATATAGACAAAAATCGAGATACAAGTTTATTTAAGCTACGCATCTAACAACTTATAACGTATGGAACAACTTGTAAGATATGTAACGTTGCACATGTTATATAGACAAAATCTGGTGGGTTAAATATGTAACATGTTAAGTAGATTAAAAAAAAATAAGAAACAAGTATATTTGAGCTCGCATATAACAGCTTGTAACATATGTAACTTTACACATGTTATACAGACAAAATTAAGAAGCAAGTTTATGTGAGCTACACATGTAACAGTTTTTAACATATGTAACTTTACACATGTTATGTAGACAAAAGTCAAGTAGCAGGTTTGTTTGAGCTACGCATGCAACAACTTATAACATATGTAACGCTACATGTGTTATATACACAAAAGCAAGAAACAAGTTTATTTGAGCTACTCATGTAACAGCTTGTAACATATGTACCGTTACGAGTTTTAAATCAAGAAGTTTGTGAGATATCCAGAAGTTTGTTTTAAAGTTTAAATTTAAAATTAGTAAATTATATGATAATTATCTCAATCCTAAAAAAACACTAAAATTTGTGTCACATATCTCATTTATAAAGGGTCCACATCACCACCGCCACATGTCAAACTCACAATCAATTTCCAATTTAGTAAGTCATCAATTAAGATTAATTACCAATTTTGTCAAAACTAAAATTTTATTTTAAAATTTTCATAAAATTTAACGTAGATTTTATTATTACTAAATAATTATACTTTTATATCAATCATAATTTTTAAATTTCTACATCATTATCTTTTTTCTTTTATATTCATCTAATATTATGAATCTATATTCAGCCCCGTGTATTACACGGGTTACTAACCTAGTAATTTAATATGAAACTTAGACTATTTTAAATTGAAAGTTAAAATGTTATTATACTAGTGTCTAATGTGAGTTGCCTGGGTGGCCACTGACATGACTATATGTGTTGTTGTTCACATAAAAATCTAGGACATTGAATTAAAAATCTAGGACATTGGATTGATAGCTTATGAATTTGTATAATTTGTATATTAATATTCTACTGAGGAAGAGATGGTATAATCTATCTATATATTAATATTCTACAATAAAGTATTTAAAATGGACAGTATATATACATATGAATCTAGCTAGAAAAAATGATTCCCCTAACAATAAAATAAAAGATCTGAAAAAAAATAACAGAAGATTCGACGATGACTACATCATAGGGTTAACAGTTAACGGTTGCGGGGGAGGAGGAAGACAACGACGTCGCCACCATCTGGCGGAACCCTAGCTGCCACGCGACTGCTGCTCATCAACAACGATGAAGGAGATGTCGTTAACGACCGAAGACCGACGACCGACGATGTATCAAAAAGGAGGAGCGACTCTGACTTTTCATGGTGGTGGTATGTGGGTCGTTGGTGGACGTCTCTGCCGCCCTAATCGTGACGCGGGTGGAAACATAAGCATATCTTAAATTAAACTCTAATTAGGAGATCTGAAAGCACGAGAATTTTCAATAAAAAATGACGCTTACCAGAATGAAACTTCTCGACGTCTGTGGTGTCGGAGGTGGTGGTGGTATGTATGTGGTGTCGGAGGTGGTAGGTGGTGGCGAAGAGAGAAAATAGAGGAAGAATGAAATAAGAGTTGTAATCTTTAATGGAGGTTTGAAGGTTTGGGAAGATGAATGTAAAATTAAAGGAAAAGGGAGTATATGAAAGATGTACACGTTGATTTGACTAGACAAGTACAGAGATTGGATAAAATAAAAATCTTATACCCATAATACCCTTCAAACATATATGTCAATGGATTTATCAATTATATATATATACATATATGTCAATGGATTTATCATTATATATATATACAATGAAATTTGGAACTTAAATAGTAATCTTTTCATTTCTTATAATTTGGCCACGAAAGTTTGAGTATTTGACATTTTCTAACCTAAACTTTAATATATATTTTTTTAATAGAGTTTGGCATATTGACATTTTCTACCTTAAACTTTAACACTGTGTTTTTTTTAATGGAATAGTAAACTTTAGGTTTTCATAGTTTAGCCACATATGTTTCATACTTTTACGTTTTCTACCCTTTAACTTTTAATTTTTTTTTCTACTTTAGCCATGAAACTTTTAACTTTTCTACTTTCATTTCTTAGTATACTTTTATAATTATATACTTTCACCACGAGACTATTAGACTTTTACGTTTTATACCCCTTAACTTTTTAACTTTCCTTTATTAAAGGTTTTTTACTTGAACTTTTGTTGTCTTCTACTTTGGCCACAAAACTTTTAACTTTTCTACTTTCGTTTTTAGTATACTTTTATAGTTTTATACTTTCATCACGAGATTTTTAGACTTTTACATTTTATACCCCTGAAATTTTTAACTTTCATTCAGCATACAAATTCAACCCCGCAGCAACGCGCGAGATTGTAAACATCTCGTTAAATTTAACAAAAAATGTAGTATTAAATGTGAGTCATTAGATCAAGTTGATCAATGACTCTAAAGGTGTTTCCCATGTTTTCTCAACTCAAACTTGTTTTAAATATACCCTTCCTCTCTCTCTATATATATATATATAATATATATATATATATGGAAGAATAGTTAATAAAATTCGATTGTCGAAACGACAATGTAAGGCTACGTAAAGTGATGCAGTTTCACACCGCAAATAATCGAATACCGAGTATTTCAAATAGAGAAACAACTAAATGAAGTATTATTCTTCAAAATTATTCAAAACTCCAAAACTAAACTAAAATATGAAATACAATGTTCTTAAATAGACGAATTCAAACTTGGAAAACAAGAAAATAAACTAGGGTTAAAATAATGATAATGGACCGATGGGTGATTGGGTCGATCATATAGGATTTATTTTATTTACGTCCATATATTTTCTCCTTAATTCTTGGTCCCTCAATTATCTCATTCATTATTTAGTTGATTGTTAGGCCTTTTATTTCCATCATTCTATTTGTAATCGATGAGAGAAAAGAATAAAGTCAAAAGTTATTCTTGAATTCTCTAAAACTTCAAATTCTATATGGTATCAGAGCCATTCTAAACTCAATCAATTCCAGCATCATGACCGGAAGCGAGGGTGATAAAGGCGGATCCAACGAGATCGACTTCTCGTAGCCATATTACCTACACTCTTCGGATACACCTACACAACGTTCTGTCAGTGAGGTTCTCACCGATGGGAACTATAATGATTGGGTGCAAGAGATGACTAATTTTCTCTTCGTGAAAAACAAAATAGATTTTGTCGATGGAACCTTGAAGAAACCAGCGACTTCATCCTCTGATTACAAAACATGGATGAGGTGCGATGCGATGATAAAGGGGTGGCTTACTACATCCATGGAGAAAGGCACTCGAGACAGCGTGAAATATGCTAACACATCATCGGAGATTTGGTCAGATCTGAAAGAAAGATTTGGAAAAGAAAGTACGCCAAGGGCCTATGAATTGAAGCAGAAGATCGCCGCTACACGTCAAGAAGGCAACATCGTTTCGACCTACTACACCGTCTCAGGTCATTATGGGATGAGTCCCATTCAATTTTTTCCTTCCCATGTTGTTCATACAACAAATGTACATGTGAAGTGGGCAAGAAAATCACAGATCACCTTGAGAAGCAACAACTCTATGAGTTTCTTATGGGCCTTGACAACGACTTCAATGTAATCAGGACCCAGATCTTAGCAACAAAACTCGTTCCTACCTTGGGGACGGCCTATCATATGGTAGCAGAAGACGAGAGGCAAAGAGCCATATCACTCGAGAATCGAGCTGTACCAGAAGCCGCTGCATTCAAGGCATTTCAGAGGCGTGACAACAATTTTAGATCCTCGAAAGAAAAATACATGGCCAAGCAAGAAAAGGAAAACAAACAAAACGACCAATGAACATTTTGTGGAAGGAGTGGTCACAAACGAGAAGGGTGTTTCAAGCTAGTCGGTTACCCTGATTGGTGACCCGGGAAGAAAGACGACAAGACAAAGTTGAAAGCTGCATGTGTTGACACCGGAACAAGCCCCATACCAGGGTTAAATGAGGGACAGTACCAAGAGTTTGTGAAGTTTTTTTCGAGTTCGAGTAATAATGTTGAAGCAAAATCTGAGGGCTAATATGGCAGGTAATAGGGACGATGTGTGGGTCGTTGACTCGGGTTGCACAGAATACATAACTCACCAATCTAACCTTCTTGAAAATAAGAAGGGAACCTCAAATGAGCCCCATGTTTTAATTCCTAATGGGCATGCGATCCCTGTTGAGGGAAAGGGAGATTTTATGCTTCCAGGGGGATAAAAAATAAATGGGGTCCTTCATATTCCAAACTTTAAGCATAATCTTCTTTCTGTTAGTAGAATATGCAAAGATCTCAAATGTGCTGTAACATTTTTCCCTAATTTTTTTGTCATGCAGGGGCTTCGTACGAGGAGCTTGATTGGATCGGGTAAGTGCCAAGGGGGGTTATATCTCATGGACATGTTCGAGAAAGGAAGAAGAGCCATGATGACTACAACAGATACATGGCATAAAAGATTAGGACATGCTTCAAGGGATAAACTCTCCAATGTCGGTTTCTTAAAGAGTAATTCTAGTAAGCTTAGTAATGTCTTTTGTGATTCGTGTGCTAAGGCCAAACATGTTCGTACTCATTTCCCAAATAGTTTTATTAAGACCAATGGTTGTTTTGAACTCATTCATTGTGATATTTGGGGCGGTTATCGGATTCCATCATACACACGTGCAAATTTTTTCCTCACCATCGTTGATGGTTATAGTAGGTCGGTATGGGTCTACCTAATAAAACACAAAAGCGATGCTAGTCAATGTTTAATGAATTTTCACAAGTTTGTTGAGGTCCAATTTGGGAAACACATTAAAAGGGTTAGATGTGACAACGGTGGGGAATTTACATCCAACTCCATGATTGCTTTTTATGAGAAAAACGGAATCTTGTTAGAGACTATGTGTCCTCATACCCCACAACAAAACGGGGTAGTGGAAAGAAAACATAGACACTTGCTTGAGACGGCACATGCCTTACGTTTTGAGGCGAACATTCCAAAAAGGTTTTGGGGAGAGTGTATCTTAACCGCTGCGTATATAATAAATCGTCTTCCATCAAAGGTGATTAAAAACAAGACCCCATATGAGCTTGTTTGGAATAAAGAACCAAGATATGAGCATTTAAGAATTTTTTGGTGTTTAGCTTACTTCAAAAATACCAACACCAAAGGGGGATAAGTTTGAAGAAAAAGGGAAACCCGGCGTTTTTTTAGGGTACCCGCAAAGAACAAAGGGATATAAAATTTACGACATTAAAAGTAAAAAAATCGTCGTGAGTCGGGACGTTTTATTTCTTGAACGAAATTTTCCCTCAAGAACATCACAGAAAGCCTTGATTACAACAAAAATGAGCCAACCAAAGTCCATGATGACTTTAAGTCCACTGACTTCGATGTGGACAATGGTGAACAAATAAATTCTTTTGATAGACCACCACAAAATTCTTCTAGCACCACAACAGAAAATATGGAACATGAAGAAGAAAATGTCGTTCAACATGAAAATAATTTTTTTGCCAATAATAGTCCAGTTTTGGGTCCAGAAATCGAGGAGGAGCATGCCATTTCTCATGAAGAACCGGAACCAAGAAGTAAAAGGGTTCGAACTCAACCGACTCATCTAAATGATTATGTCGTGAATCTTCCCCCTTCGGTCACCAATTCTCAACCCGGCTCCAATCAAGCAAACTCGACGGTACACCCCATATCTCATTTTGTTTCTTATGATAAATTCTCTCATTCTCATAAAGATTTTTTAACGGCCATAAGTTCTAATCTTGAACCAAGTTGTTTTGAACAAGCTACACAGGATGAGAAGTGGCGGAATGCCATTCAACAAGAAATAAAGGCTATCGAAAAGAATGGGACGTGGACCTTGGAAGAATTACCAGAAGGAAAGCGACCTATAGACTCCAAATGGGTCTATAAGACAAAATTCAAATCTAATGGAGTGGTTGGGAGATACAAGGCTCGACTTGTCGCTAAAGGGTTCACACAGATGGAAGGTGTGGACTATCATGAAACATTTGCTCCAATTGCCAAGCTTGTCACTGTTCGAACTCTATTAGCTGTTGCAACAAAGAAAGACTGGATCATCCATCAACTGGACGTCAACAACGCGTTCTTACATGGAGATCTAGATGAAGAAGTCTACATGAAGATTCCTAAAGGGTTTGCAAAGGAAGGAGAGACTAGAGTATGTCGTCTTCGAAAATCTCTTTACGGGCTTAAGCAAGCATCAAGAAACTGGTACAAAAAGTTAACGAGCTTTCTATTATCCTTGAACTTTAAACAGTCAAAGGCAGATTATTCCTTGTTCACCTATCAAAAGGCAGGTGTCTATGTTGCCATCCTCATTTATGTGGATGACGTCATCATTGTTGGAGATAATTCCGAAAAGATTCAAAAAATAAAGCAACAACTTGACGATGAATTTAGTATAAAAAAACCTTGGCCCCCTTAAATATTTTCTTAGCATTGAAGTAGCAAGAACAAGTGATGGCTTAGTTTTGAGCCAACGAAAATACATCTTGGACATCTTAAAGGACAGTGGAATGTTGGGTTGTCGGCCAAGTGCATTCCCCTTCAAACAAGGAACCAAACTTGACAAAGGGAAAGAAGAGGCTCGAGTTGATGCTACCAAATACCGAAGACTTGTGGGAAGATTGTTGTACCTACAAGCTACTCGACCCGATGTCACATATGCAGTAAATGTTCTAAGTCAATTTGTATCGGATCCTCGACGTAATCATTTGGAAGCTGCAAATCGGGTCTTAAGGTACTTAAAGGGAACACCGGGGCAAGGGATTCTTCTTCCACACGAAGGACCTCAATCTTTAACTGCATATTGTGACTCAGACTGGCTCGGGCGCCCTTTTACAAGACGGTCCAGAACAGGGTATCTCCTTTTGTTTGGTGGCGGCCCCATATCTTGGAAAATGAAGAAGCAATCGGTCGTCTCTCGGTCTTCGGCGGAGGCAGAATATAGAGCGATGGCTTCCACTGTTAGTGAAATTCTTTGGGTGAGATGGTTACTCAAGGATATGCAAGTTCAACTCACAACACCGACTCCTTGTTTTGTGATAATCAAGCGGCTCGTCACATAGCCAACAATCCCGTCTACCATGAACGGGCAAAACATGTTGAAATGGACTATTTTTTTGTTCGTGAGCGCGTGGAAAGCAAAGACATAGAACCGAAGCCAATTGAAAGTAAACTCCAACTTGCGGACCTCCTGACCAAGGGTCTAGGCACGCAACAACTTTGTTCATTACTAAACAAGATGGGCATTCGTGATTTTCATGCTCCATCTTGAGGGGGAGTATAGGATTTATTTTATTTACGTCCATATAAAACGAACGGTGTTTTAAAAAATTTGTTTTAAGTTTGTAGGAAAACCGTTCGTAAAATTAAAATAAAATAAATAATTTATTTGAGTACGATTACAACAAAAGAAAATAAATCTAATCTATTACAATACAATGAAATGAAATTCTACTCCTACTACAATTACAGGGAAACTAAATGAAGTTACACGGAAATGAAAGTACAATACAAAGAATTGAATAACGATTACAATGAAATGAAATCTCAATACAAGTGAGATGAAATGATGTTGATTTAAATGAAAGAAATTAAAGACAGAAAATTAAATAAAAAGGTTTTGAATACTAATTGAAAGTTAAAGAAAAATGATTTGAGAAAAATCTTTTGATATAAGATAAGAAAACGAGAAAGGTTCCAAGGAACCTTGGCGAAGGCTTCGGGTCAAAACCCAGGTCCCTTAAAACAAATTCCGGGTCTACCGAAGATCCGTTTTGTTTCCCAGGGTACAATCGCCTGAACCGTATTGTACGGCCGGGATAACTCTAAGCTTGAAGTTTACCTTCGAGTTCTTGAAGTCTTGACGAACAAGATGAAGATTGAGAGAGTGAGAGAAGAGGAAGAAGAGAGAATAAGAATTCTGTGAATTCTAGGTGTGTTATGCCTCAACTAATGAGGTTGTATTTATAGTGGTGGGAATGACTTGTTGAGCACACAAAAATAATTCGTAGTTAAACTTTGCATTAAACGTCTTTAATGCAAATTAATTTCTAATTAACACGGAATTACCTTAATTAGCTCAAAACGCATTTACAGCTGTCATTCCGGAGGAAATCTCCGCGTAACAGCTGTTTTCCGGAAGAACTGATCTTCCGGTTTGACTTCCGCTTGAACTCCAAACGGAGCTCCTTTTCCACTTGAACTTCAACCGGAACTACTGTTCATGTTGAACTCGGATCCGCCCGGAACACCCAGGTCCGCTTGAACTGGTTCCGCTCGAACCTGACTTTTTTCCGGTTCAACTCACAGTCCGCTTGAACCTATCCGCCTGGTCTTAAACCGGACCAACTTCCGGTTGAACTTAAAAACATTAAGGCGGCTCTCAAGCGGCTCGCGGCGAAGCGAGCGTGCGAAGTGAAAAGTGCGCCATCAAAGCGCCACATTGCGCCTCATACGCCCACGCCACGCGCGCGCGCGTGCGTGTGCGAGTGCGAGTGCAAGTTAGGGGTGCTTCGCACCCCTCACGGTCCAAGGGATGTGTCCTACTAAAGGAAACAATAGTTGGTAAGGTTCCCACCTTATAAACCACTTTTGGTTTCATTCCCCAACCAATGTGGGATGAGTTTCATGCCATACTTGGCATTTTCCTCTCTTATTTTCGCAGCTTCACTTGCTGCGAGACCTCAACTTTGAGCTTCGATATCTCATTCATACGAGCTCGGATTTGGACGTGGTTTGATGCGTTGGAAAGCCCTCACAACGTACTACACAAAACCATTAAATACAGAGGCAATAACCTATGTTATCTGTATTTTATTTTAGTCCAAAGTTGGTGAAAAACTCATTTTCACACTTAGTGAAAAAACCCATTTTTTACTAGTTTTTCTCCCAAAATTCCAACAATCCCCCACATGAATGGGTATCGATCTATTCTTCAAGAATCAAAGGGAATTTCAGCAGTCCAGTATTGCAGGATAGGTAGGTTTCCCCTTTGAACCTTTCTTTGTGAAGTATACTTGGGTTACTGGTGTTTGGTAGACGCGATGTCTTTGAACCACCGACCGTTTGTGTAACCGTTATTATACCCACACAACACTTTCCCTAACTTGGTTAGCCCTCATTGTCGTGTCCAATCATGGTCCTGGAACACTTGCCTGGTTCTGCTAGAGCTCTAGGATTTGTGCCCAACAAATCCATTCGAAGCGACCGCACTTCTCTCTTGCATAGGTGATTACCACAATCATTAAAAGCATTGGTATAATGATTTACTCAAAATCATCTATGACTTACACAAAGTCATTGACCATCGTATGCTTAACCTCATACATTTCACTGTTTGGTGATAGGAATGGACTAGGAAGTACACAACTCCCTTTTAAGATTTTAGGGTACTCCCCCACAGTGACCTTAGCCAATGCGATTAGGTTGTCCTACTGAACCTAGAGCCTGGGATCTCCATTTTCTTAGGTTAGGTTTTCCTTCGCATCAGCTTTCAACCCAATGGGCTTTAGTCCCATTCCCCTTGACGACTTCAAAACTAACTCTTTGCTTAAGCCTTTTGTAAACGGATCCGCAGTGTTATCCTTTGACTTCACATAGTCAATTGAGATAACACCGGTAGAGATTAGTTGTCGTACCGTATTATGTCTACGTCTAATGTGCCTTGATTTGCCATTGTACATCATGGATTGGGCGCGTCTATTGGGCTATACCGCCAAAAGGCCATTCATAAGGGCCTCAAAAATAGAAGGGCTACGAAGAAGCACCTCCAGAGGCGACGGGCTACGTGGAAGCCCTTGCCCTCGATGACGGGCCAAGGATGCCACCTCGGTTATCGCCATTGCGGAAGGGATAAAGGCAAACTCGGCAATGGGACTAAGCGAACGAGTGTAGGGGATCTAGCCGACAAGAAGGACAGGCAAGTACGAGGTAGTACGATGGGACAGGTGATGTGAATGGCATCTCCGCCAGTCCAACCTGTTTCTTGGTGCTCGAAGCCCTTGCGACCCCATCAAGCATTTAATGCAAGGAAAGGAGACGTGAGAGGAGGAAATGACTGCTTCGCCCTCGGAAACCACTATATAAACAATACTTGGACAACCAGGTAAAGGATCCCAAATTCTCTCGAATACTTTCCTTACTCATTTGATTCCTCTCCTTAAGCAAATACTTACTCTCATGCCGGAGTGTTGTCACGAAGACCCCCTTCGGGGCCCTTCGTATCAAGGCTAACGGTGCTTCTGTTTTGTAGGAACCTTCACAAGACCCTTCCACGTGTAGCTAACCTCCAACAATCCTACCCCGGGATTCTGGGACGCAACATTGGCGCCATCCGTGGGACCGGCAAATACATTGGTCTAGATTTAACTAAAAACAATGGAAGAAAGAGGAGAAGTTCGTGTTCCACCTGGGTTTGAAACACCTTGCGTAAAGACGAAGGCCGCCACAAGTATGGCCGGAGAACTCTTTTCCTTGGTGATCAATGTGAAGAAGAAAGGAGGGGAAAACTCCACGAGTCAAGAAGGAAACACCATCACCTAGAATTTGTAAAAAGCAACAGAAAGGCTCTAATGGCCTAACTCTTGGAGTTGGAGAAGTCGGAGAAAAACCCATCAGTCCCAAAGGTGTTGTTTGATAAGGAAGATTATGTGGAGGGTCAGTACACCGACACAGACTCTGATGATGAGGTAGAACTTCTCAAGACAAAGGAGGTTGAAAAACCAGAAAAGGAGGAGGTGGGAGATCTCCTCAAAAAGTTGTTATCTGCGCTAGATAAACAACCACAATCAAGTAGCCCAAAGACGGGGCCTAACAAAGTTAACAAGAAGCAAAGCAAGGGGAAGGATCCTATGTCACTCCCCTACAAACCTTCAGAGGTGGGGGACATTTCCAAGTTCAGAAATAGGATTTCTGAAGCCCCTCTGCAGCCAAAGTTAAGATTGCCTCCCTCAGTATCTACCTATGACGGGACTCAAGATCCCGAAGACCATCTCCATGCCATAAGGGCTGCAGGGGCGGCAGGGGCTTGGAGTATCCCAACATGGTGTCATATGTTTGTTTCCACCATGGCCGGAAATGAGAGGTTGTGGTTTGACACCCTTCCCCCAAAAAGCATTGACAGTTACGAGGAGCTCAGAGGAAAGTTCCTCAGGTACTTCAGTCAGCAGAAGAAACCCACTAGGAATCCAAACGAGATCCTCCACATAAGAAGAAAGGATGAAGAAACCCTGGAAGGATTCATGAGTAGATACATCGAGGAAAGCATGTACATCAGAGATGTCCCAGAGGTCATGAAGATAAGCGGCTTCATTCAGGGGGTTAGAAACTCTCAGTTGTGCGAAAAATTGGGAGAAGAGTTCCCAAGCTCCTTTGACGACCTAATGGACAGGGTTCGAGCCTACATAAGCGGAAAAGATACGGGACAAAAGGCCAAGGAGTGGGGGGCTAGGAAAGATAACTCGAGCAGTTACAGCAAAGGAAGGGACAGAAATGAAGCCCGTCCGGGCGGTTCCCATTCAAGAAGGAACTCGTCAGAAAAGAAGCCCTCCTACTCACCATACCCATCAAAAGGAAGTCGCTCATATGAATCATCGTCAGGTACGCCACCCCATTTCGAAAAATTTACTCCATTACTAAAATCCCCCAGTGAAATATTTGCCACCGAGAAGGACAGGCTGCCTTTTGCTAAGCCCCGTCCTAACAGACACGGAAGTAAGGCCCGTCCTGGGGAGTATTGTGATTACCATCGAGGAAACGGGCACGCGACTGATGACTGCATACAACTAAGAAAGGAAATAGAAGCTGCCATTAAAACAGGCAAACTATCACATTGGTGAAAGAAATAAAAAACCCAGAAAAACCTAGAGGCAAGGAAGGGCCTCCGAGGGAAGAGCCCCAGTATATAGACATGGTCAGAAGAAAAATCGGCGAGGAAGAAGCTCCTCAGCGAGTAGTCAGGCACAGATTGTATGACAACGAGAAATGGCTTGAAAGGCCCATCACTTTCGCGGCTTTAGGGCCCGATGAGGCCCAAGAAGCTCCTCTTAATATCGCTGCTGACATAGCAGGGCATCAGGTGGCCCGGATCCATATTGATGGAGGAAGTGGGACGGAGATTATGTATGAGCATTGTTTTGCGAGAATGAGGCCAGAAATCAGGGCGGGGGTCCAGGAAGATTACACACCCTTAATAGGATTCTCAGGAGAAATGGTCAGGCCCCTAGGGAAGATAACATTGCCCTTCACCATTGGGGAAGGCTTCACAAAGAGAACAATCGACCTGACATGGTCTATAGTAAGAGCCCCGTCAAAATATAACGCCATCATAGGAAGGCCCGCCATAAGGGCCCTCAGTGCTCTCACATCAACAGCACATGGTCTCATGAAGTTCCCAACCCCAGGAGGAGTAGCAACTGTCAGCTCAGCGTCGGAAATAGTGGCAAGTGTTGATATCATGCCAGAACTGGTGCCAAAAAACGGGATAGAAAAATGGATGGTGTGTGACAGGTACCCCGGAAAAACCATAAAGGTGGGCTCGCATCTTTCCGAAAAATGGAAAACTGCTCTTAAGGAGCTGCTGATCGCAAACAGTGACATATTCGCGTGGCAATGTGGGGACATGGAAGGAATCCCATCAAGATATATTGAGCATCACTTAAGAATACCACCTGGAACGAAGCCCGTCAGGCAGAAAAAGCGAAGCCTATGTGAAGAGCACGCCAAGGTAGCTGCTGAAGAAGTTAAGCAGCTACTTGCAGCTAATATCATAAGAAGAATCAGGTACCCGGAGTGGATAGCAAATCCTGTCATGGTGAAAAAACCCGATGGCTCTCTGAGAATGTGCATAGACTTCTCAGGGCTCAATGAGACTTGTCCAAAAGATTGCTATCCCCTTCCTGAAGTAGATGCAAAGATTGATGCCCTGGCCTCCTTCCTAATAAAATGCTTCTTGGATGCTTACAAGGGATACCATCAGATCCGAATGGCCAGGGAAGATGAAGATAAGACTGCTTTCCATGCTCCAGATGGTGTGTATTGTTATACAAAAATGCCCTTCGGGCTGAAAAATGCAGGGGCTATGTATCAAAGGCTCATGGATTGGCTCTTCCAAGAGCAAATCGGAAGGAACCTAGAGGTCTACGATGACGACCTAGTAATAAAAAGTCAAAGAGAAGGTGATATGATAGAAGATATCAAAGAAACTTTCAACACCCTCAGGGAAGTGAATATGAAGCTAAATCCAAGTAAATGCTCCTTCGGGGTTGAAGAAGGCAAGTTTCTGGGAGTAATTATAAAGAAGGACGGGATACAAGCCCGTCCCGAAAAAGTGGCCGCCATTGAAAACATGAGGTCCCCAAGGACTCTGAAGGAGGTGCAAAGTTTGAACGGTCAGCTTGTGGCCCTGGGAAGGTTTATATCAAGGCTAGCAGACAAGTCAAGGCCCTTGGTCAAAACTTTGAGAAAGTGTATCAAGAAACACCAGTTTGTGTGGACTAATTAGGCCGAAGAAGCCTTCCAGCATCTTAAAACCTTTTTGTGCAACCTCCCAGATCTAGCCATTCCACAAGAAAAAGAAACTCTCACAGCAACTTAGCCATTTCAGAACAAGCAGTCAGCTCGGTGTTATTGGTTGAAAGAAAAGAAGGACAAGTCCCAATCTATTTCCTGTCAAGAACCTTGAAGGGAGCCGAAGAAAGATATCCGGCAATGGAGAAATTGGCTCTATCCCTGGTGCACACTTCAAGAAGGCTCCGAAGGTATTTTCAGGCCCATCCTATACAGGTACTCACCGATAAACCCATTCATACTGTGTTGAAAAAACCTGAAGTATCAGGAAGACTTGCAAAATGGTCAATCGAGTTAGGAAATTATGAAATTGAATACAAGGGAAGGTCCTCCAGAAAGGGGCAGGTCCTAGCAGATTTCTTGGTAGAAATCCCTCCTGAAGAGGAAATAAAAGACAGTCTCCCACCAATGGTTAAAAGAGGCTCAGCCCCTCCATCCACTTGGAAGCTCTTCACTGACGGGGCTTCCATGTCACACCCCCAATTTCCACCTAACGGAGTATAACCGCGTGGGGGTATGATCCAGACCAGGATCCCAGACTTCAGTTACAAACAAACCACAACAGAGTGATAATAGGTAATAGAAAGCTTTAATTACAGACCAAAAGGAGTTAACAGTTAAGCGGAAGCATAAAACAAGTTCACAGTTATTGTTTTTACAAAATGACTTGTTTAGATGATTGAAAATACAGATTTCAATCCAAAAGCATAATTCAGTACTGCCGCTGCCCGTGCCCACGATGATCCTCCTAGCGACCTGAAAAGCATTCAACAATTAAGTGTCAGCCAAGGCTGGTGAGTTCACTAAGCGGTCTACCCGTCACAAGTAGACCTAAATTTTTATGATCAAAGACAGGTACAACACAATCAATATCATAAGACCTGTAAAATTTTCCATATCGTAGGTAGCTAGCCTAATTTATGCACATTTGAATTGTTCGCAACCGAAGCTGACAATGTATAGGGATTACCTACGGATTTGCCTTCCCGTGTCCTGAAAGACCACGGAGGGTAGGCTAACATTGGTCCCAGTCCGACCGCCAGTCGGGTTGGTGCATCACGTGCACCGCTGGGCGGGGGTGTCAATCCCCAGTAGTAATACTCAACATCACCTAGCTATTCTCTATTAACGGTCCGAATGTAAGGACTTTTGAGGTTTAACAATTAATTCAATGATACATATGATATTTGGTCGGAAAAGTTTACTTAGTAAGAAATACCTTACCGTTGCGCGCTATCGTCCCTGAATGGACATAGCAACATATATTAATGAACTCACCTGAGGGGGCACTGGTACTCAGCCAAAAGAAGCAATAGGTTGGTCACAATCAACCTAATCGGGCAAATATGACCTAAACGGGTTAGGAGGTGTCGCGAGGACTAAAATAGCAATCTTAGCTCCTAAACATGTTTCATATAGCCACACAAGTCAAACAAAGCACACACAAGTCTCATATTGAGAGAAATTCAAGGATTTGCAATTTTGGTCAAAGTTGACTTGGAAAGTCAACTCCAACTCTCATACTAGTAGCATAGTCAAAATCTACATACTTAGGAGTTAGGATCTTAAATTTTGCAGGCTTAAACTACTTGTTAAACATGACTTGTTGCAAAAAGAATTACTCAAAAACATTAAATAACAAAGAAGTTATGCACCTTGCAAGTTGACCCCTTTAGCATATAGTTAACTAGTTTATGAAAATTTGAAATGAGCATAACTCACTCAATTTTTGGGTTTAAGACCTCAAACGCTCCAGATCCTACATTTTATATATAACCAACAATTCCAAATAGCAAACGCCCCAATATACTAAGGTTTACATGTCCGACCCGTTTGGAAAGTCCACTTTTTAAGTTTTCTAACAGCTTTGCATACCAGTTTTGTAACAGCAGTTTGGGTGGCCAAACGAAGGCTTTAGAAGGCGTATAAATAGCCATTATAAAGCTAAGACATCCTAGTTTATCATGCAAAAAAAACCAACCAATTTCGATTAAAAATGACCAAGTTATGGCCGTCACAAGTTGACCAAAAAATCTAGTCAAAGCTGTTAGGAATTTGTTGTTTACCAAAAACTCAAAACTCAACTCTTATGCTACCTAAAGACCATGAATCATACCCCAACACAATTACAAGCACATTAGCACATGAATTCTGGTTCTAACAAGTTTATAGCATATTCACACCAAAACCATAGCAATTTCTCCATTTCCAAGTTAACATACAAGCTTATTGCATACTATCTCTATACCCAAACACCCACTAGAACTCAAGAACACATATAACACAAATCAACCCCCAATTTCCAGGTTTAAAACCCTCCCACAAATTTGTCCCAAATTAGGAACTATCATTTCCTAACCTAATTCAAGTTTCATAAGCACAAAAGCACATCATTTAGCACCCAAACTCAAGAAAACACACATGCAACATCTAATTTCGAAATTGTAAAAACTAGGGCTTACAATGTTGAGAAAAATCGCAGATTTGGGGAAGAGGGAAGGGAGAAGAAGCTGGTCCAGAGGTTGTGGAAGCTTGTAGTGGCTTAACCTTCTAGCAAATCACCTCCTTAAGCTTGATTTTCTCCGAAATTCGCTATGTATGTGTGTTTGTGTGTGAATCGCGATTTTGAGGGAAGAAGGGGGGAATGAGTGTGTGACAATGGAGGTGGGGAGGGATGAGGGCAGATTTGTTTAAAAGGGGGAATTACATAATTGGCCCCTACTAATTTGGTTCTTAACATAACTAGCATAAAACTTGATTAAATGAGGTTTTTTTAACTAAAATTTTTAAAACAAGCATTCTAATAATGTTTCTAAACATTTTTAACTTATCTAACATGCTAGATATAGTCGGGATATGATAAAGTTAATATTTACCCACAAAAATTAAATTTTGCGCGAAGTCCCGGTTTTACCCAAAAACGCGAAATTTTCAAGTAACACTTAATATCATGCCACGAATTCACAAAACAAGTTATCAACATCATTTAGTACGTAATCATGAATAACATACAATAAATCACGTAACGGGTCTCGGTTTGGCTAACGGAACTAACGGCACTTAACGGAAAAAGTTAACGGAGTTAACTCGGGAAGTGACGGTTGTCACATTCCAACGAAGAAGGTTGTGGAGCAGGCCTGATATTGACAAGTCCAAAAGGTAAGGAAATAACTTGTGCCCTCAAGTTCGACTTCACCACAACAAACAATGAGGCTGAGTACGAAGCCCTTCTGGCAGGCCTCAAGATGGCTAAGCAATTAAAAGTGAAAAACCTTGAAGCCCATGTTGATTCAATGCTAGTGGCAAGCCAAGTCAACCAAACATACGAGGCTAAGGGAGATACAATGAAGCAATATATTGACAAGATAAACAATCTGGTGAAGGAATTCAGCTACTGCAAGGTCATTCATGTCCCAAGAAGCAAAAACAAGAAAGCAGTCGCTCTCAGCAAAATAGCGGCAGTAGCATTCAGTCATATGGGGAAAGACATAAAAGTGGAAAGGCTCTCAGCCCCTTCAGTAGGAGAAAACATGATAATGGCGATCGAAGAAGGGGCTGGGACGTCATGGATGACGCCCATCTTTGAATTTATGTCTGATGGAAACCTGCCAGACGGGTCTGAGGAAGCAAGAAAGATAAGAGCCAAAGCTCTTCAGTACACCATCATGAATGACATGCTGTACAGAAAATCTTACTTGGGCCCTTCCTTGAAGTGCATGAACGAAGCAGAAGCTTCTCAAATCATGAAGGAGATCCACGAAGGAATCTGTGGCTTACACGCTGGGACAAAAACAGTAGTGGCTAAGGCTCAGCGAGCCGGCTTCTATTGGCCTGGGATGTACAAAAGTGCCATCGAAGAAATCAAAAAGTGCGACAATTGTCAAATACATGCTCCGATCCCAAGGCATCCAAGGCACGACTTAGTTCCAGTAAGTTCTTCCTGGCCCTTCCAAAAGTGGGGAATCGATATCGTAGGTCCATTCCCCATGGCCCAAGGAAGAGTAAGGTTTGTCGTGGTCGCTGTCGATTACTTCACAAAATGGGTGGAGGCCAAACCTCTCACCACCATCACAAGCAGGCAGATCCTGAGATTCGTGTGGGAAAACATCGTCTATAGGTTCGGAATCCCTCAAATTCTTATAAGCGACAATGGAACTCAGTTCACAGACAAAAAGTTCAGAAAATGGTGTCTCGAACTAAAAATATGCCAGGTATTCACTTCAGTGGCTCACCCCCAAAGTAATGGGCAAGTGGAGCGGGTAAACAGGAGCTTAGTCGATGGCATAAAAACCAGGTTGGGTCGAAAAAAGAAGAACTGGCTAGATGAACTACCTCACGTGCTATGGGCTCACAGGACCAACCCAAAAACTAGCACAGGTGAAAGCCCCTTCAGCCTAACCTATGGGACTGAAGCAGTCATACCCGCTGAAGTGGTTTGTCAGACAGACAGAATGGCTCTAGATGATGAAAGCAATGAGGAAGACCTTCGGCTGAACCTTAATCTGATTGAAGAAAGAAGGGAGATAGCGGCTATTAGAGAAGCCGCTCACAAAAAAGAAATGCAAAGCCTGTATAACCAAAAGGTCAGGGGTGTGACTCTGAACGTTGGTGCCCTGGTGCTCAGGGCCAACGAGGCCAGCAGACAAGAAGAGATGGGCAAGCTCGGCCCAAGATGGGAAGGCCCTTATAGGGTCATATGGGCCAATGGCAAAGGGTCACACAGGTTAGCCATGATTGACGGGCCTGAAATCCCAAGAACTTGGAATATCCAACAGCTTAAAAAGTATTACTTGTAAAGTAGCTTGTCTTAGAAAAATTGTGCCAGGCCAGTATATGTGGCAGATTTTGTAAAACGTTACAAGTATCTAATATATATGGCTTGACGAAACAAGCTAAATTTTCATGAAAAAATTTGAGTATTGCATGTCCTAGCATAGTTTGTGGAGCTTAAAATAAGCAAAATGCAAACATATTACCATTTGAAAAAGTACTAAGTAAAATGAGAACCAGGCTTCACAAGAGCCAAGTCCATTATTACCAAAGAGTCTTAAATGGGCGCCCTTAATAGAAAAGGTAGAAGTCCTTGGAAGACCTCACAAGGGTCGCTTGGGCACCTTCTGAAAAAGGAAGGCATAAAAAATGGCACAAAATTTCTCATGTCATAAGGAAAACATACCAGCCCATAAGGGATGGATGTCGAAAAACACTAAAAAAAAAACCTAAGTATTGCAAAAGCTGTAGGGAGGACGCTCCTGAAGACAGTAAATAGCAAATAGGTAAAAAGTGCTAAGTAGCTACCATAGCATAATAAGCCCTTAACAGGGCACAAAAGGTAAAGGCCGCAAGGCCATTGCAAACGTAGCAAACCATTGTACACCCCAACAGAGGGGCAAAGTGGAACATGTTTTCAAACAAAGATTACAGACATAAAAAGTTAATTGTTTTCAAAAGCAAGCACGCTTAAGGGCCTGGGGTTGCAGGGTCTTCAAGGTCCAGGAAATTGCGAACAGCTTCAATGGTCCACTGGGGGTTGGCAGCTACGATCTCCAGCGCACTGAATGAAGCACCAACAAGCCCAGCTCCTGCTTCCTGCACCTTCTGGTCGGCTGAAGGGTCGTAATATGGAGTATCCTCAAGGGCAGTCCCTTCAGCAGAAAACACATAACCAGCGGCAAGGCCAAGTTGATACCCGGCAGCAGTGCATGCATCAACAACCTTCTGAAACAGGTGGCCAAACTGGGAAGAGGTGTGGACGCGTCTAACTGCCTTAACAATCCCCTCAGTAAGGAGCCAGCGCTTGTCACCCTCCAGCTCCGTCACACGACCTTCCATGGCCACTCGATTTTCTTCAGCGGCTTGAAGGGCCGCCATCACTTTGTTAACCTTTTCCACATGAGCATTGGCAGCTGCTTCGCCAGCCCGGGCCAATCGAACCTCTTCCTGAAGGACCTTAACATGAGCCTACAAAAAAAAAAAAAGACAGCATCGATAAAGAATGCAAAGCAAAAAGATAGACAAGTGTGAAAGTAAGGAACGGGAAAAATAAAGCGAAGTATACCTCCAGATGAATACACTCTTGCTCCTTTTGAGCAGCAGTTTCTTTCTCGGCCTTCAACCGGTTCTCCAAATCACCCATCTCCTTCAACTTGTCATGAGCCAAGCTCATCTCTTTCCTGACATCAGCAACCTCTTTCTTCAGCTCATCAACACCAGCCTTATCACTTTCCAACTCTTCCAAATCTTGAAGGAGATTGTGTTTATCCATCAGAACCTGCTCAAGCTCAGCAGCGATCTTACCATACTTGGACCTCCACCTCTTCGCTTCACAGTCAAGCCAGTTAAGTCGCTTCTCCGCCTCAGTAGCAATCTTGAAGAACTGAACGGTTTGAGTGGCAAGTAGATCCCCCAAAGCTGGGGTCACAATCTTACTGGCAGCAGCACGTTCGGTCGGAGGAAGCGACCTCCTCATAAACTCCTTGCAAGGCTTCACCCCGTCAATAATGGACCCTTCAGTAACATTCCAGTCAGGCCAATAAGGCTGGGTCCTGGACTCATCGGTAACTGGAGCAAGCCCGTCAGAATCATAGTTCAGCACAGGAGATTGGGGAGGGTCATCAGCAAAAATCACCTTGGCAGATGGCAAGAGGGCATCAGAAAAGTTAAGGTCAGTGCCCTGGGCAGAACCAATAACTGAAGGGCCAAATAGGCGAATCAAATTGGCAAACAAGGGAGGGGTTGATTCAGTAATCTCAAGAGGAAAGTGGGGCGTACCAGAGAAAGAAGCACCAGGAGCTTCAGAAAACGGCACCTTAAAGGAAGGGCCTTCAGCAGAAACAGTAGTAAGCACAGGGACTTCAACAGTAACAGTAGCTTTACTTGGGGGGACTAGTACGCTGGAAGGGGCAGCAGAAACATCCACAGACGTTGAAACACCAGCATCCAAGTTAACCGTCTCCTCAGCGGAAGACTCAGTTATTGGTGGTGCAGAAGTGGAAGGCTTGGAACCACTCCTAAGGTTCAACCTCAAAGCAGGACGCTTTAGAAACAAGGGATTAAGGGGCGGCATGACACGCTTCTTGGTCTCCTTTGAAGTGGTATCCTCAGCAACCTTGGATGAAGAAGAAGGTGATGAAGTGCTAATGGTGTCAGAAGCTTGGGAAGCTGCTACGGGCTCCGAGAAATCAACCCTGGGAGCCCCGTCCCCGGCTGGTACAGCCGTGTACTCCAAACCCTTCCCAGCGCTACCCAAAATCTTGAGAAGATTCATTTCTGCAAAAACCAAGGATTGCAATAAGAGGCAAATTAATAATACAAACACATTTGCAAATAAAAGTCAAAATAAAAAGCTACCTTTGCCCTTCTTCAGGACGACAAGGCGGTGGCCATCAGGAAGCCTCTTCCTGCTCAAACCGGCCATTACAAGTAGACCCTCAGCAAAAGTGTTGCAAGAAGTAGGATGGTCAGAAAGGCGTTTGAGCAGCTCGTCATCGTAGCCGGTTTTAGGAGGCTGATCATTGATGGACACGTCATCAGGAAGAAGGGGAAGCACTTCAGGAAGAAAATCAGAGGAAACAAAAAAGTAACTGTCTTTCCAGTTGTGAAGACAGTTAAGAATAGAATCAGTGCAAGACGGATACTTGGGGGCACGGCGCTTCTCAAAAGTTAGCCAGCTGCCGTCACGCCGAAATTTATAGAACCGCCGGAAAAGGGGCACCGACGGATCTCCGGTGACAGCCTTGCATGCCACCTCAAAGTGAATGATTTTGAGAAAAGCAAGAGGGTGGACCTGTGAAAAATGGCATTGATAGTGTCGGAGGACGGACACAAGAAAAGGGGATAACGGATATCGAACATTACACTGCCTAAAAGTGGCAGCGTAAAGGGTTACCCGATCGGCAACAGCGGTGGCCCGCTCCTCCGGCAAAGGCAGCATTGGGTTTAGGCGATCAGGATTGCCGAAATCAGCAATGAAGGTACTGAGTTCATCGGCCGTCATTACGGAAGGGACGGATAAAAGATCCACTCGAGCCATGTAAAAAGCAGAGAAAAAAGAAAAAGAAGCTAACCTGCAAATTGAGAGAACGATAATGGAGAAAAACTCAATCGGCAGCAGTGTAGATAAAGGAGAAGAAATAACAATCAAGTGTAATCTCGAATTTAAGGGAAACAGCGTAGGCCGAAAGTAACGGTAGAAACCACCACGTGACAGACACGACGCGCGGTGAATTCCTAGCCACAAAACGTGGGTCCAGCTGTAACTGCCCAGGGGTAAAACTGTAAAACCCGCAAGCAGTGATGGGACAGCTACTTATTGAAGCATTTTTAGTAAAAGCTGGGCCGGATCATGGCAAAGAAAATTTAGCCCAACCCTTTTTTCACTTAGGATCTCAAAAGAATTGGACTTGGGGGGACTTATTGGGTTATACCCCCAAAAGGCCATTCATAAGGGCCTCAAAAATAGAAGGGCTACGAAGAAGCACCTCCCGAGGTGACGGGCTACGTGGAAGCCCTTGCCCTCGATGACGGGCCAAGGATGCCACCTCGGTTATCACCATGGCAGAAGGGATAAAGACAAACTCGGCAATGGGAATAAGCGAACGAGTGTAGGGGATCTAGCCGACAAGAAGGACAGGAAAGTATGAGGTAGTACGATGGGACAGGTGATGTGAATGGCATCTCCGCCAGTCCAGCCTGTTTCTCGGCGCTCGGAGCCCCTGCGACCCCATCAGGCATTTAATGCAAGGAAAGGAGACGTGAGAGGAGGAAATGACTGCTTCGCCCTCGGAGACCACTATATAAACAATACTTGGACAACCAGGTAAAGGATCCCAAATTCTCTCGAACACTTTCCTTACTCATTTGATTCCTCTCCTTAAGCAAATACTTACTCTCACGCCGTAGTGTTGTCACGAAGACCCCCTTCGGGGCCCTTCGTGTCAAGGCTAACGGTGCTTCTGTATTGTAGGAACCTTCACAAGACCCTTCCACGTGTAGCTAACCTCCAACAATCCTACCCCGGGATTCTGGGACGCAACAGCGCCCAATTGCCGATTTACTGTCACAATGTATGCAAATAGCAGTCATTAGCATAGGCCACCTTGGAATTTCTTCCACAATTTGATGTAGCCATTCCGCCTCTTCACCAGATTTATCCAAGGCGATGAACTCAGATTCCATTGTGGACCGCGCTATAACAGTTTGCTTAGCTGATTTCCAAGCAATAGCCGCGCCACCAAGCGTGAACACATACCCGCTTGTTGATTTGGAATCCTTTATATCCGAAATCCAATTCGCATCGCAGTATCCTTCGATAACTGCTGGATCTCGGGTATAGTGCAGTCCATAGTCTCTCGTGTATCTTAAGTACCTTAGTAAATGAGTCATTGCTTTCTAATGTACCGCGCACGGATTACTCGTGTACCGGCTTAGTCTGCTCACAGCATAAGCCAAATCTGGTTTGGTACATGTCATAAGATACATGAGACTCCCAATCACCCTTGAGTACTCTAACTGAGCAACCCTTTTCCTCTATTCTTAGCAAGATGAAGGGTAGTGTCAACCGGAGTTTGAGACACACTCTTATCTCCTGCGTTGAACTTCTCAAGGATTTTGTCCACATAGTGAGATTGACTTAAGACAATACCATTTGGGGTTCTGATGATTTTTACACCGAGTATCACATCTGCGAGCCCCATGTCTTTCATGTCAAATCTTGCTTCAACATGTCTTTAGTAGCTTTGACCATCTTATCATCACTCCCAACGATAAGCATGTCATCTACATAGAGACATAGAATCACATAACCTCTAGGTGTGTCTTTCGCATAGACACACTTGTCGCACTCATTTATTTTGAATCCGTTGTCAAGCATGACACGGTCAAACTTCTGGTGCCATTGTTTCGGAGCTTGCTTCAAGCCATACAAAGACTTGACGAGTCTACACACCTTGCCTTCTTAGCCAGGAGCGGTGAAACCCTTAGGTTGTTCCATGTAGATCTCTTCTTCTAAATCACCGTTTAGAAACGCGGTCTTTACATCCATTTGGTGAACCTCCAAATTTCGTAAAGCTGCTATAGCAAGCACCAACCTTATCGAGGTTATGCGTGTAACAGGTGAGTAAGTATCAAAATAATCTAGACCCTCTTTTTGTCTGTATCCTTTGATCACTAGCCTCGCCTTATACTTGTCAATGGAGCCATCGGCTTTCAACTTCTTCTTGAATATCCACCGATATCCAAGTGGTTTTCAACCCTTAGGAAGATCGACAAGCTCCTAAGTGTGGTTCTGCAAGATAGACTCTATCTCACACTTGATGGCTTCTTTCCATTGAGGCCCATCTGGAGAGGTTACCGCCTCGCGGTAGGTATTGGGATCACCCTCCACCATGTAAGCCGTGATGTCAGGTCCAAAGGATTATCCAACCCTTTTTCACTTACTTCGTCTAAGCTCACCTTCATCAGATGCGGGCCGTTTATGAACCTCATTACCAACATATGGTTGTTCATAAACCTCGTCACCAACAAATGGTTCTTCATGAGTGTCGTCACCAACTAATGGTGTCGATGAACTCGCGCGTTCTCGTGGCAAACACGGGAATACATTTTCAAAGAATGAAGCATTCCTTGATTCCATGATAGTCTTCGAGTATATCGGGATTTTCGAGTCATGGACAAGAAACCGATATGCACTACTATTTTCTGCGTATCCAATGAACACACAGTCCACGGTTTTGGGTCCTAACCTTTGCACCTTAGGCAAAGGAGCTAATACCTTAGCTAGGCACCCCCACACTTTGAGGTATTTGTAGGATGGCGTTTTGCCCGTCCACAATTCATAAGGAGTCTTATCCTTATCTTTGCGGGGTATCTTATTGAAAAGATAGTTAGCCGTCAAGATGGCTTCCCTCCACATGTCTAGGCTCATCCCAGAACTATTCAATATGGCATTCATCATCTCTTTCAATGTACGGTTCTTTCGTTCCGCATTGCCATTGGATTATGAAGAATAACGTGTGGTGGTCTCATGGACAATTCCACTTTGTGCACATAAGTCCGCAAATGGTGAAACATATTCACCTCCTCTATCACTCCGCAAAACCTTGATTTTCTTGGTGAATTTATTCTCAACCAAGTTCTTAAACAAGACAAACTTGTTTATTGCTTCATCCTTACTCTTAAGTAAGTATACATAGCAATATATTGTACTATCATCAATAAACGTGATGAAGTACTTGTGTCCACCACGCGTGGGGATGATTTTCAAGTCACACACATCAGTGTGAATTAAGTCTAGGGGTTCGGTTATTCGTTCAACCGATTTAAATGGTTGTCTTGTAAGTTTGGATTCGACACACGTTTCGCATTTTGATTTCGAGTCTATTTTAAAATTTGGCAAACATTTTAAATTCATTAAACGGAGAATTGAATTAAAATTTACGTGTCCTAATCTACCATGCCACATGTTTGAGTCATAGAACTCAATCATATAAGTAGAAGAGGAGGCTTTCGCCACTTTATTAATGACTAAAGTAAACAATTTAAACATAGCGTTTTGGGCATAGCCCTTGCCTACAAACATGCCATTCTTGGTCAACACGACCTTATCAGACTCGATCACTATGCGAAATCCAAACTTGTTGAGCAGCCATCCAGAAACAAGATTCTTCCTGATTTCCGGCACGTACAGAACGTTGCTCAACGTAAGTTCCTTCTCGGAAGTGAACTTCAAGACCACATTGCCTTCACCCATGATGTCGGCAGTAGTTTTATTCCCCATATAAAGCTTCTCGGTCCCCTTCGCCTCTTTAAACGTACTAAAGAGGGACTTGTCTCCGCACACGTGGCGGGTGGCACCGGTGTCAACATACCAGCCAGGGTTCTCCCCCACAATGTTGAGTTCAGAAATGAAGGCAGACGCCTCCGTGATCATGGCCACCAGTGGCATGTCGTCTTCCACCATGTGAGCGCGCTCACGTTGTGGCTTCGGGCACTGATCCGCCCGATGACCATGCCCCCCACAGTTGTAGCACTTTCCTGAGAACTTCTAGGGCTTCTTTTTCACAACCCCTTTCTTCGGTGCCAAGTGCTCCACCGCTTTGCCTTTGCCTTTGGCTTTGGCCCCACCATTGCGCTTGCTTCCCTTAGAAGACTGACCAACCTCCACCATATTCACCTTAGCCGAAGGTTGCATGGTGGTGGCTTTTTGAGCCATCTTATTGTCCTCCTCGATACGAAGACGGAGAATGAGATCCTCAATGGTCATCGCCTTTCTTTTGTGTTTAAGATAATTCTTAAACTCAAGCCACGAAGGCGGAAGCTTTTCAATCATTGCCGCCACTTGAAATGTCTCACAAAGGGACATACCCTCTGCGTGGACCTCATGTAGTATAATTTGAAGCTCCTAGACTTGACTCATCACGGTTTTATTATCAACCATTTTGTAGTCCAAGAAACGGGCTACCGGGAATTTCTTCGTGCCAGCATCCTCCGTTCTATACTTCTTGTCTAAAGACTCCCATAATTCTTTGTAAGTCTTAAACACCGAGTAGACATTATACAGAGAGTCCACTAGGCCGTTCAATACATAGTTGCGGCACAAGTAGTCCGAATGTTTCCAAGCGTCAACCGCACTAACGGTTTCAGCATTGGCTTCCCCTTCACCGAGTTGGGGAGCGGACTCAGTGAGACACCTCGCAAGGTTTAAGGTGGTTAGGTAGAACAACATCTTCTGTTGCCACCTTTTGAAGTGCAAACTCGAGAACTTCTCGGGTTTTTCGGCATGACTGGCGATGGTTGTTATACCCTGAATTTTCGGCTGATAATCCAGGGTACAGGTACAGGCCAGGGACAGGAGTGACCCAGGAATTGAATGACCCAGAATTTAACAGGTAAAGTTCAAGAGACCCTGAATGTACCAGAAACGAGGTAATGTCTCGGGGTGTCTCTATAATCCAGGGAAGTCTATATTTACGTTACTCATTTTGGTTATATATTATGATGACCCATGATGAGTCTAATCCAGGGTCACCCTTATTTTATAGATGACCCAGCATGTGGAAACGACCCTGCATGCTAGGACATCGTTACTAACGTATTTTGTGCCTTTATCTAAGTGACGACAGGTTGACAAAGTCACTCAAACGGTTGAATAAGGAAAGCTGGAGACTCATTTAGCACGTGGTCAAAGTCAGTTGGCTGGAAACTCGGTCAACTAACGGAAAGAGACGTTGAAGAGGAGATCCCTGAAATATCGGAAGAACAGTTGAAGACTCCTGGAATATCGGACGAGTCATTGGAGCTCTCGGAGTATAAATAGGACCTTTAGTCGTTTATTTTCGATTCATTCGAGCTTTACTCATTGTATTCTCGTACTTTTCATCTGCAAACTCAAGTGTACTCAAAGGTTTAAGTGATTAATAATTTGGTAGCGTGTGTTATCGCTACCCGGGGTTTTTGTGACGGCGGTGCCTTAGAGACATCTAAGGGCTAAGGGCTTTTCCCTAGTAAAAATTCTCGGTGTTCCTGCTTACATTTAAGGTTTCATTTGTGTTATCCAAATTATCAAACAATTACTTGATTTAATTCACGTTTTGCCCAGGATTTTACCTGTTGCCCCTGGAATTCGACTACTATCCCAGGATTTTTGCAAACTTTCTTCACAAATTGATCTTTGGCACTAAACCTCACAATCAAATTTGGTTCAATTTTTACTAATCTAGCTTTGGTAATTTTTAGCCAAAACAATTTGGCGCCCACCGTGGGGCAATTGGTGTCAATCTTTTGTCAAACTCTTTTTAGATTCATCCTAAACTTGATTTTTACCAAATTCTATCAAAAGATGTCAACACAAATGAACACCTCGAATGTCTCGGTTTCTGCTGTAACTGATTCAACAACTAGAGTTACCCAACCAAGTCCAAGGACCAGTATTTCGACAAGTGGAGTCACTTCATCAGCTCCAGGGTTTAATGCCTCAACTTCAGCTACGCGCAGTGACGGACCGGTAGTCAACCATGAAGTGATCGAAACTGAAAACATCCCAGAAGACCCTGTCTTAATATCTGACACTGATATCCTAGCCACATTCGGTAGATTGGAGCGCCACATGGAACTCCAACAGAAGGTGAACCAGGAATTCATGGCTCAATTGACCAGTTTGAGATCAGAGTTACCCAGAGCCACGACGGCTCAGCCGTCGCCACTCGACCCCAGAATTCTGAATTTCAGTACCCCTGGAAGCAATTCCAGGGTACACGAAGGTGTCACCCCATCGAACGGAAGATCAACGTTTTCCCTACTCAAATGGCCCATGCCGATCTACCCAGGGCGTCTATCATCAGGGAACCAGTCGTTAATCATGGGACAAATATACCCCAGGATGTCGGTAACACTCCCCAAACTTTCACTCATTATACAAATACTAATAGTTCATTGCAGGATCCAGGGATCAGCCCATCAGTGGAGCGAGAAATCCATAAACTCAAGAGGATGATCTCAAGTGTCCCAGGAGTTGTGCAGCCTATCCCTGAAGTTGGTCCAGCAAGCCATAGGGTATCCAGGTTTGCTCCACCAATTTGTGATGTGGAGATACCCAAGAGGTTTCAAACTCCCAGCATGAAACCTTACGATGGCACAACAGACCCTGAAGAACACGTGGCGCAGTATCGTGAAAGAATGGAGGTTATCTACATGCCCCCTGAAATTAAGGAGGCATGCCTATGCAAAGGATTCGGATCTACTTTGACAGGAGCAGCCTTGAAATGGCTCCTGAATGTTCCCCCTTACTCTATTACTTCATTTTCACACTTAATTAATTTGTTTAACAGTCAGTTCTCTTGCAGCCGCAGCTTTGAAAAACTAACGAGCGATTTGTATAGGGTGACCCAGAATGCAGGAGAAACCCTAAGGAATTTTGTTAGCAGGTTTAGCAGGGAAGCCTTGGAGATACCAAACATGGACATGGCAACCGCGGTTCAGGCCTTCAAGATGGGACTCAACAAAGACTAACCATTCTATCAAGATCTAGTCATGAATCCATGTCATAACATGGACGAAGTCCGTCACAGGGCGATACGCTTCATCAGGCTAGAGGAGGATAGGCAAATCCTGGGAAAGGGTGAATCCACCCCAGGATTCAACAGCTCTAACAGAAAATCAGAGCCCTCACATACTAGGTCATAGCGATCTAAACCATACTTAAGGCCCGATGAACGTCGAGTGAACAGTGTGGATCAGGATGAAGAGGAAGAAGAATATCCTTCCCTTAATGATTATTGCTTTACTACTGATATCTCTGGTGTTATGTTTGCTATGCAGGACCTTGGAGACAAAGCAAGGTGGCCCAAGAAGAACGATAAACCTTCCACCTGGAAGGATAAATCCAAGTGGTGTGCTTACCATGAGGACTTCGGTCACCAGACCGAGGATTGCATGGCCCTGAGAAGAGAAATCAGCTATCTACTTGGCAAAGGCTACCTGAAGGAGCTCCTTGGAAAAAAAGAAGGACAAGTCCAGGGAACAGAACTCAAAATCCAGGGATAATGGTGCAAGATCCCAGGATTCTGGATACCCTGATAACCGTCTTGAAAGAGCATCCTCATCACCCCCGGACGCTAAGGTAATACACTTTATTTCTGGTGGTTCTGACATTTGTGGTACCTCTTATTCTGCAGCAAAGAGACATGCCAAGGAATCCAAGTCGGATAGAGAGGGAAGACCCAGGAAGAGTTCCGTTCAGCCTGATATCAAGGAAATTACATTCGGAGAAGATGACAGGCGTGATATCATAAACCCTCATCATGACGGGTTGGTGATAACGCTTCACATTGCCAACAACATTGTGAAAAGAATCTTGATTGATGGAGGCAGTTCGGTAAATATAATCCAGTTGGAGGCCTTGCAGAAGATGGGAAATCCGCATTCAGAGATCATCTCAAAATCCACGGTACTCGTGGGTTTCAGTGGCAAAACAAAGAATACCCTGGGTGAAATCAAGCTTCCAGTTTACGTAGAAGGACTCAACTCAGTTCAGCGTTTTTGTGTGATGGACGCACCATCAGGGTACAATGTAATCCTGGGTAGACCCTGGATTCATGATAACAGGGTTGTACCCTCGACGTACCATCAATGTGTGAAGCTGCCAACTGTTTTGGCTAAAAATTACTTAAGTTGAATTAGCAAAGTTTGAACCAAATTTGAATGTGAGGTTAGGTGTCTAAAATTCAGATGTGAAAATAATTCGAAATAATCCTGGGACAACAGCAGAATTCCAGGGACAAATAACTAGAATCCTGGGTAAAAACTTAGGTTTATTTATGAAATCAGTTGAGAAACTTTAGCAACACAAATGTAACCTGTAATACGAGCAAGAACACCGGAGATTTGACTAGGGAAAAGCCCTTAGCCCTTAGATGTCTCTAAGGCGCCGCCGGCATAAAAACCCCGGGTAGCGATAACACACGCTACCAATTTATTAATCACTGAAAAATGTTTGAGTACACTTGAGTTCGCAGATGAAAAGTATCAGAATACAATGAGTAAAGCTCGAATGAGCTGAAAAATAAATCTAAGAGTCCTATTTATGCTCTAGGGTCTTCAACTACTTCTCCGATATTCCAGGGATCTCCTCTTCAACGTCTCTTTCTGTTAGTTGACCGAGTTTCCAGCTAACTAACATTGACCACGTGCAAATAAAGCCTTCTCCTCGTTTCATGTGACCGTTAGAAGACTTTGTCAACCTGTTTCCACTTAAATAAAAGCACGAGACACGTTAGTAACGAAATCCTAGCATGCAGGGTCATTTCCACATGCTGGGTCATTGTAAAAATAAGGGCAACCCCTGGATTAGATCACATAAGTGTAGAATAAAATAAAGGTAAACTCCCCTGTCTGATGTTAATCATCCTGGGTCATCGAACATTACCTATCTACATCCAGGGTCATACAATTCCTAGGTCATACCTGCCCTTTGTTCATCCAGGGCTACTTTGTACTTTACCTGTGCCCTGGATTATCAACCGAGAATTCGGGGTATAACACCAACACCCTGGGGCGTGATCACATTACATAGTGACTAGCAAGAGGCTAAGGAGTGTTACACTACATCAATGAAGATATCCTCCAAACAAAGACAAGCATAGCAATTACAGAAAAAGGCCCGGGAAGCCCTGGAAGCGAGAGAGCAAGACGTCAAAGCTGTCGAGTTGGACCCCTCAAATCCAGGGAAGAAAGTATATATTGGAACAAATATTCCAGGGCCAATAGAGGAACAGCTGATACATCTACTCAGAACCAGAATGTCAACCTTCGCTTGGTCCCATGACGACATGACAGGTATTTCTAAATCCGTTATTACACATAAACTTGGAATTGATAACTCTTTCAGGCCCATACACCAAAAGAGAAGAAAATTTGCACCAGAAAAGAACGTCATAATCCAGGAAGAGGTTGATAGACTCCTTAAAGCAAGGATGATCAGAGAAGTAAAGTTTCCCAGGTGGTTAGCCAATGTGGTGGTGGTTGGAAAGAAAAATGGTAAATGGAGGGTATGTGTGGATTACACAGACCTGAACCGTGCATGCCCAGAGGATCCATTCCTGCTACCACACATAGATTCCATGGTTGATGCCACGGCAGGCCATGAAATGTTGACTTTCATGGACGCTACCTCATGATTTCAGCAGATTCAGATGGAACCCCAGGATCAGGAAGATACGGCATTCATAACACCAACAGGTATATATTGCTATATAGTTATGCCCTTTGGACTAAAAAAATGCAGGGGCAACGTACCATAGATTGGTTAACATGATGTTCAAAGAAAAACTGGGGGACACGATGGAGGTGTATATCGACGATATGGTAGTAAAATCCAGGGTCACCTATGACCATGTCCAGGATGTCAAGGATTCCTTTGACATCTTAGACAAATACAACATGAAGTTAAACCCAGAAAAATGCCATTTTGGGGTTGGAGCAGGCAAATTCCTGGGATACATGGTAACTAAGAGAGGCATAGAGGCAAGTCCAGAGCAGATCAGGGCAATAGCCAACTTACAATCACCATCCAGCACCAAAGACGTCCAAAGACTTACAGGTAGAATTGCTGCCCTGAACAGATTTATTTCAAAATCCTCGGAAAGATGCAGGGAATTCTACGATATTCTAAAGAAGAACCAGAATTTCGAGTGGAAGGAAGAATACGAGAAGGCATTCCAAGATTTGAAAACATACTTGTCCACGGCACCCTTGCTGATGAAGCCTAATCCAGGGGAGCCCCTGTCCCTGTATTTAGCAGTTTCCAGGAATACGGTAAGTGCAGTCCTGACCAAGAATGCAGAAGGTCAGCAACACCCTGTTTATTATGTAAGTAAAAGTCTACTTGATGCTGAATCCAGGTATTCACACCTTGAAAAA
>JBCNJP010003172.1:0-14561 GCA_039602395.1 Deinandra increscens subsp. villosa | reverse complement strand
AGATGTGCATGTCATTTACCTCTACACCAACCCCGCTGTTCTGGTAAACCCTACCGTCTCGAGATTTTGTACGAAATGAATAGCCATTGATGTCATATACTTCATATTTCCTCACGCTTCTGTGCGGATCATGTGAAATCCACCTAACGGTCTCTGATATAGTTTCTGGGGACTCTGCTATCTCTTTTTCAACCTGAAATTCATAGTAGGTTCATCAGGAGAGTTCATTAGGAATAGGAAGGTTATAGTTTTTCCAAAAATAAAATAAAGTTGTTCCGGACAACTCAGGTCAGTTGTTCCGGAAAGTTACAGTTCATCCGGAATTAAAACTATAAGAAAATAGTTTCGGATCACCAGGAAGGTTATAGTTCATCCGGATAGAAAATGGAGTTGTTACGGACAACTCAGGTCAGTTGTTCCGGAAAGTTACAGTTCATCCGGAATTAAAACTATAAGAAAATAGTTTCAGTTCACCAGGAAGGTTATAGTTCATCCGGATAGAAAATAGAGTTGTTGCGGACAACTCAGGTCAGTTGTTCCGGAAAGTTATAGTTCGTCCGGAATTAAAACTATAAGAAAGTAGTTATAGTTCACCAGGAAGGTTATAGTTCATCTGGATAGAAAATATAGTTCTTCCGGACAACTCAGGTCAGTTGTTCAAGAAAGTTACAGTTCATCCGGAATTAAAACAATAAGCAAATTTAGCTGACCTTGTTGCGTATCCATTTACCAAATGTTATGCTCTGCTTCTTAGTCAGCTCATTTAGTCTACTACCAGGATGTTCCTTTTCTAAGAATTTAATGTGTTCTCTGCAATTACATGAATTGAAGTTATCTATAAAAGTTTATAAATAATTAAACAGATCAAAAAAGGTTAATAATCTAAATTACTTACTCGATATTTTGCTCAATTTCAGACGTATTTAGCAACACATATAAATGCGCTTTCGATAGGAGCTCTAGAGAGACTTCAACTGATCTACCAGCTGACCCAGGACTTCCATCAACACTGCTATGCTTTTTAGTTGGAACACCAATAGTTGTGATGTTTTTTTGGTAATCGCTAAGAAACTCAATCATTTCTTCTACAATGTTCTCCTCTGCAATGCACCCTTCTAGATAAGTTTTGTTTCTCACGTGGCCCTTAATTACCTTCATACACCTTTCAAATGGATACATCCATCGAAAGAATATTGGGCCACATAATTTTACCTCCCAAGTAAGGTGCACCGTCAAATGAAGCATAACATCAAAAATATATGGCGGGAAATATTTCTCAAGCAGGCATAGTGTGACAAAAAGATCTGCTTGCAATTTATCTAGTTCTTCGACGTTGATCTCTTTGTTGCATATTAATTTGAAAAAAAAACAGAGCCTGATAATAGCTTATCTTGTCGGTTGAGGCATGACTGACCGAATTACAATTGGCAGAAACTGTTGCATCAGCATATGATAGTCATGTGACTTGAGCCCCACAAGTTTCTTGTACTTTAGACTAACCAAACTAGAAAAGTTAGAACAATAGCCTTGTGGAACCTTCAAGTTATACAACGTGTCACAAAACATTTCCTTTTCATCTTTTTGTAACGTGTAACACGCTGCAGGAAGTACTATGTTGTTCTTGTTCTATTAAGGCTGCAACTCTGGTCTTAACCCCAAAAAGCTCATATCCTTTCTAGCATTCAGTCCATCCTTTGTCTTTCCTGGAAGGTTGAGCAGAGTTCCAACAAGACTCTCAGCCACATTCTTTTCAATATGCATGAAATCAATGCAATGTTGGACACTATTATGCCTCCAATATCTAAGTCTTCGAAACCATATATTGAATTTCTTCCAATATGGTGGCTTCTCTTTGTTCTTTCTTTTTATCTTATCAATCTTCCCCCCTCTTCCAGTTGAGGTCCCTGGGATTTCTGAATCAGTACACCTTAATCCTTTTCCCCATTTGTTATTGATATGTTGAACTTCATTGTATATCTGTTCCCCGGTCATAGGAACTGCAGCACCTTTCAACTCTTGTTTACCATCGAATGCCTCTGTTTGCTTTCGGAAGGCATGCGTATATGGTAGTTATCTTCTGTGACCAGCATAACACTGCTTGGCTGAGAAAGGAAGCCTAATGCATTTAGTTTCTTCCCGACATACCACACTACCATGGAATCCAGCTGCTCTTTCAGGTTACATGATCACTCATCTAATGTATATTTTTATTTTTTATTATTTAGTGTTACATGGTCCGTGTTTGCAAAGTTTTCGTGTTACTATTTCGCATTAACCTATATATAACTTTATCATGGATATAAACATAGAAATAGAGAAAATCATCAAACTAGATATTTTGAACAAACAAACTCGCTAAAAAATAAACATTGACTTTCAACCTGTTGAGTATTTCGAACCGTAAACAAATCAATCGAATTCGTAAACTAGAAAGAACAATCGAAGAAAACTAGCTACAAATCTTATTATCGACATGAAAGGAAATTGATTACAAGAGGAATTGCGAATTGAACAAGTGAACAAGCAAATCCCTAAATCGAGCTATTTAACCTAATCAACTAATCCCGCTCCTGCTAACAAACACTAACGGTCATTTAAACAAGATTAGAAAAGTTTAATATTCAGCCCTTGAACTTCTTTCCAAAGTTTATCCAGAGATAAAACCTTTAACTTTCATACACTTGACACTTTTGGTCCAAACTAGAAATTTAGACAAATCTCTTGAATTTGGTCTCTAATACCAACAATTCTCCACCTTTAGAGCAATATTCAAGACTGTACATCAGAATTAACAACCATATCAGCCTTGATCGATAGAGCTGCACAATACACCATTGACTCAATGAGTTTGTGTGTATAAATGAGTCTAACTCCCAAGACTATCAATGTGTTAATCTGTCAAGTAATCTTGAGCTGCTCCAGGCACATATCAAACTTGTACCCAACTAAGATTTTTGTCAACAAATCTGACCAATTTTCTTCTGTAGCTACAGCCTCCACTTCAACTTCTTTGGCTGATATTACATCTCTAATGAAGTGCAACCTCACATTTATGTGTTTGGTTCTTTCATGATGTATAGGATTCTTTGATAGCTGCAAGGCTCCCTGATTGTCACATAGAACCAAAACTTTATCTACATCAACACACAATTCAGTAATGAACCCTTTTAGCCAAATTGTTTCCTTTATTGCTTCAGTGAAAGCAATATATTCTGCCTCTGTTGACGACAAGGCTACAATATGCTGCAGGGATGCTTTTCAACTGATGACATTACCTAGTAACATGAACACATACCCTGTAACAGATCTCCCCTTATCCTGGTCTTTGGCATAATCACTATCTACATAACCCTGAATTACTGCCTGATGCACATAGCCTCTACCAAACATCAATCCTACATCCTTAGTTCCCTTTAGATACCTTAAAATCCACTTAACAGCCATCCAATGTTCTCTTCCTGGATTAGCTATATACCTGCTAATCAAACTCACTGTATATATCCCAAATCAGGCCTAGTACACACTAACAGATACATCAGTGAACCAACAACATTAGCATAGGGTATATTTTCCATATCTTTCTTCTCCTTATCATTATTAGGACAATTTCTATTTGAAAGCTTAAATTGAGGATCCAATGGAGTTCTAACTGCCTTACAGTCTGCCATTCTATATTTGTCTAACATCTTAGTAATATAAGAAGATTGAGATAACTTTAAAGTTCTATCCTTTCTATTCCTAATTATTTCAATTCCTAAGATTTTCCTGGCCTCACCCAACTCCTTCATCTCAAACTCTCTCATCAGCATCTCTTTTGTCCTAATAATTTCTTGTTTATCTCTAGCAACCAGCAACATATCATCAACATATAACAACAGGTATATCATCTGCCCTAAGCTATATTCCTTATAATAGACACAACTATCATAGCTACTTCTACTAAAACCCTGAGAAATCACATAATCATTAAATCTCATGTACCATTGCCTAGGTGACTATTTCAGCCCATACAGAGATTTGTTTAGCAAACAAACTTTATTTTCCTGTCCTTTAACTATGTATCCCTCAGGTTGTGACATATAAATCTTTTCATCTAAGTAGCCATGTAAAAATGCAGTCTTAACATCTAATTGTTCAAGATCATAATCAAAATATGCAGTTAATGATAATACTGCTCTAATAGATGAATGTTTAACCACAGGAGAGAAGATTTCATTATAATCTACCCCTGCAACTTGAGTAAACCCTTTGGCAACTAACCTTACCTTATATCTAGGCTCTTGAATCCCTGGAATGCCTTCCTTATATTTGAATAACCACTTACAGGCAACAACCCTTTGATTCTTAGGCCTATCAACTATATTCCAGGTTTGATTCTTATTTAAAGAATCCATCTCCTCATTCATGGCCTGCAACCATTTTTGACTCTCTTTTGCTTCTAAAGCATCAATATAAGTCAATGGTTCATATATGCTTTCTTCTTCTGCAGCAGCAAAAGCATAAGCAGATATATCTTCTCTAAATCTCATAGGTGTCACTATTTGCCTTCTAGCTCTACCTTTAGCAATACTATACTCAGGTACCTGGCTAGAACTAGTCCCTTGTGATTGGATATCTCCCTGAGTTTCATCAGACCTATCCTCCACCTCACTAGAAACTTCCTTATTGCTTAAAGTTCCAGGTTCCTCCACCTCAATAGTCTTATTACGATCTTTGTACAAAATGTCTTCCTTAAACACAACATTTCTGCTAATAAACACCTTAGGCCTACCATCATCTATCCTCCAAACTCTATACCCTTTAACTCCCTCAGGGTATCCTAGAAACACACATTTAACTGCTCTAGGTTCTAACTTTCCCTGATCAGTATGAGCATAAGCTATTGACCCAAACACCCTCAACCTGTCATAGTCATATGCTTTCCCTGACCACAACTCCATAGGAGTTTGCTTATCAATAGAAACAGATGGAGACCTATTTATGAGGTAAACAGCTGTACTAGCAGCTTCTGCCCAAAATGTTTTTGGTAATCCTGAGCTAGTCAACAAACATCTAACCTTATCAAGGATAGTCCTATTCATCCTCTCTATTACACCATTTTGCTGTGGTGTTCCAGGAATAGTGAGATGTCTAGCTATTCCTTGATCCCTGCAAAATTGGTTAAATTCACCACTACAATACTCTAGACCATTATCAGTTCTTAATTTCTTGACTCTCTTACCTGTTTGATTCTCAACTAAATTCTTCCATTCTTGGAACTTATTGAAGGCTTCATGTTTACCCTTCAACACATATAACCAAACTCTCCTAGAGTAATCATCCATAATGGTCATAAAGTACTTAGCACCACCTAAGGATTCTATTCTTGCAGGTCCCCAAAGATCAGAATATACATATTCTAAAATACCTTTGGAAGAATGTATTCCAGGACTAAACTTAACTCTATGTGACTTTCCTAGTACACAAGTCTCACAAAAACCTATATCACAGGAATTCAACTTACCAAATACCTCTTTCTTATGTAATTCTATCAAACCTTGTTGGCTAATGTGGCAGAGTCTCCTATGCCACAAAATTACAGCATCACTTTGTTCCTCATTCACAACATGAGCAGACCCTACAACAACCTCACCATCCAAGAAATAGAGATTGTTGTCTCTTCTAGTTCCTGACAAAACTACCATAGACCCCTTAATGATCTTAGCTCTACCATTCTTCAGGCTTACATTATAGCCATTCTTCTCAAAAGTGCCTAGAGATATCAGACTTCTCCTAAGTTCAGGTATATACCTAACATTTTCCAACTTAGTTTCTGAACCACTTTCAAGTCTAAACACAATTGAACCTGTCCCCATAACTCTACATAGCCTATCATCACCAAGCTTGACAGAACCTAACTCTTCTAGCTTTAATTCTCTAAAGAACTCTTTCCTAGGTGTCATATGATATGAACATCCAGAATCCATGATCCAATTGGATTTCATATCACCATGTGTTACAACTAACACATCAACAGTTTCACACCCATCAGATTCTTCACCCTGAGAAAAATTACTAGAATTCTTGGGCCCATTCCATTCACTTTTCTTTTTCTTAAATTCTGGACAATCCCTCTTAAGATGCTTATCAGAATTGCATACAAAACATCTAAGTTGTCTAGTCTTAGACTTAGATCTACCCTGGTTCCCTTTCTTCTTTTGAAATCTATGATCTTGCCTACCTCTGCTAACATAAAGACCCTCACTAACTTCATCCTTACCCTCTATGTTTCTCTTAGACAGTTCTTTAGAATTCATGGCAGATGTAACTTCTTCCATACTTAATGAATCTCTACCAAACATCATAGTATCAACAAAATGCTCATAAGAGCTTGGTAATGAAGATAAAAACATAATGGCTTTATCTTCATCATCAACAGTTACATCAACATTTTCTAAATCTAAAGCAAGCCTATTAAACTCATCTATATGACTCTCCATTGAACAACCTGCACTCATCTTAAATGTATACATTCTTTTCTTAAGATATAACCGGTTAGCCAAAGATTTAGTCATATATAAGGATTCAAGTTTGGTCCATACCCCTGCAGCAGTGGTCTCCTTCGAGACTTCTCGAAGAACTCGATCTCCAAGACTTAAAATCAGTGCGCTATGAGCTTTAGCCAGTATTTCCTTCTTCTCTTTATCGGGTAATTCTTCTGGCAGATTTGCTTCACCCTTCAATGCATCTGAAGTCCCCTGATGAACTAAGAACGCTCGCATTTTGAGTCTCCACAGGTTGAAGTCATTTCTTCCATCAAATTTCTCGATGTCGAACTTCGTTGTGGTCACCATTCTTCACAATTGCATATCCTTGATCAATCGGAGTTGATTAACCTAGCTTTGATACCAATTGTTGAGTATTTGATCCGAGAACAACAATGAAAAGAATCACAATCAAGAATGAAACGAACATGAAATTGAAGTCAGAAATCTTATTATCGACATGAAAGGAAATTGATTACAAGAGGAATTGTGAATTGAACAAGTAACAAACAAATCCCTAAAACGAGCTACTTAACCTAATCAACTAATCCCGCTCCTGCTAACAAACACTAACGGTCATTTAAACAAGATTAGAAAAGTTTCATCTTCAGCCCTTGAACTTCTTTCCAGAGTTTATCCAGAGATAAAACCTTTAACTTTCATACACTTGACACTTTTGGTCCAAACTAGAAATTTAGACAAATCTCTTGAATTTGGTCTCTAATACCAACACCTATGATCATCACAAGAGCCAACACATCCCAAATCTCTTCAAACGAATCCCAAAACTAAGGCTGTCCAAAAAGTTCGAAACTCGAAATTCGTTCGAACTCGCTCGAAAAATATTCGGAAAATGCTCGTTCGATTGTCGCTCGCTTAAAAAACGAACCGAGCGGCTCGGTTCGATTTGTAAAACGAACCAAGTATGAGCATATGTGCGCTCGCTCGATGCTCGCTCGAATTTATATATATACATTTAGTTATTTATTTATATATATTTTTATTATTTATTTTATCAATTTTAATTTTGTTATGTAAGGAATTAGGATTGGAATTAAGATTTTCCATTATTCCAAAAATTATTTGCACTTAGGGCCCGTTTGGTTCGTATGGTAAAGAAGTGTTGAATCAATAAGGTTCTGAAGCATAATGTTCTATTTGTTTGGTTATCTGAATGACTATATAATCAAACAAAAAAAACACTACCAAATCATTGTGAGAACAAAAAAAAAACTATTTTTTTTTCTTCCATTTAGCTTGTCCCATATTGGTGTGGGAACAAAACACCAAAATTTTCCTTCATTACCTTGTCCCATATTGGTGTGGGAATAAAAACTCTATTTTTTCTTTCATTTAGTTTGTCCCACATTGATGTGGGAACAAAAACATGATTACCTTATATATGAAAACCTATATGACATATTAAGTTCTTATGTTGTGTTTTACTTCGGTATATACCCGCGCGCAAGGGGGTGCAAATCTGGTAAAATTGTCTTCCTGTCCGCACGAATGCAGCTCAGAAAAACCGAGCCAGGCGCCAAGCATGTTTTTGGTTCTTTCTCCTGACCTGCGGACTCGTTTTTTTTAACGCTGGCTGAATCAAAAAGCAAGCATGCGCTGGCTGAATCAAAGAGCAGCCATACAGACAGAAATGTCTTACCGATTTAGCACCCTAGTCGAACCAAACACCCCTTTTGTCTTACCGATTCATATTCTACCCCATTCAGCCCCAATTAAGTTGAAACAAACAGGGCCTTAATATTTGACTTTGGATGTAAGTTTAATATGTTAGTTTATCATCTTTGTAGCTTTCATTCTCTCTAGCCTCCTCCATTGTCATTGTTTTTATTAATCTTTGTATAATTCTTTCTTATATAGAATGTCTTTTCACAAAGAATCCAATGGTATCGATTCACAAAGAATCCAATGGTATCGAGACTTCTCATGTTGAATTAAGTGATGGAGAGAGTTTTGAGTTAGTTGATGAAGTAAGAAATGAGGAAAACGTAAGTAAAGATGTTAATGCAACTAGAAAGGGAAAGCGAAAGAATAGTTCTGAAGCACATCTAAATTTTGTAGACATTGAGGACATGTACAAAGGGAAATGGTAAAAAAAGAAAGAGTGCATTCATTATAATTATATCAGTTCATATTAGTGTTAGTTGGTCTAATAAAATACAAACAAGACTAGTGTGTTAGTTATTGGACAAAATGTGTTAAAATTGGAAACATGGATGAAGGTGTTATATCAGATCACTACTCACGTCACTTTCCTTTTTGTTCTGCGACGCTCGAAATTTGCTCAGTGATCGCTCAAAAAATACTCGGATCGAAAGTCGATCATTCGATTTTGGATCGGTTGAAAAAATGCTCGGTTCGGTTCGGTTTGTAAATGAACCAAACACGGGCAAAGGTCTGTTCGGTTCGGTTCGGATCGTGAACAGCCCTACCCAAAACCCCAACAGCCCCCAAGACACCCCCTGAACCTACCCCACGCACACCGAGACACACGCCACACTGGAACAAGAACAAATCATAGGCATAATATTAACACCAAGACACACCCACACCAAACAAACCCAACCCGACCCATCCGACCCCCCCCCCCCTCCCCTAAACCGACCCATCCAAAGCCAGTTACCAACTGGAAGAGACCCACTCTTCCCAAGACATAACATCCATTTTGCTCCTTTATGTTTTCCACGATTTCAGCCACCTATGATGAACGACATGATTATTGTTGGGTGTGACGGCCTTTTGGGCTGATTCATTATTGATGGGCCCGTTTTGGCCCTTTAGTTGGTTTACCCTAATCTCACTATTATTCATATCCCATCATGTAATTGTAATCTTTGCAGTATTTAATAGTATTTAATAAGGGAAAAAGACGAAAACGGTCGGGCGACCGTATATACTGTCGCAGCGGTCATACGACTGTTAAAAAAAGGAATTTGGAATTAAAAAAGAAATCATTTTGTATGGTCGGACGACCGTGACGAGGTGTCAGACGGTCGGAACGACCGTTGTAGAGGGAATAATCCTACGGTCGCCGTTTGGTGACGAACGGTCGTGGCGACCGTCGAAAGAGTGACGTGGCGCAAGTTTATAGGCCCTGGTGGACGGTTGGACGACCATGGACGGTGGTCCATGGCTACCGTGAGAGGGGGTCTATTTTGAGACCCATTTCGGTCAACTGTGACATTTTGGTCAAACGGTGATTAAAAAGTCTGTTTTCGTCTTTTTCCCTTTTAATAATGGTTGAGATTTTTTTCTATCATTCTTATCAACGTCAAACTTCTCATTTTTTATTTTTTTTTATTTTTATTTTTATTTTTTTTTGGGTTTACTAGCCGCTCTTGATTATCTTTAGAGATTGCTTCGATGATTATAAAAAAGTCATGCAACTGAAATATTTGCCCTTCTCTAGTACCATCCGTAAGGAGTTGGGCTAATCCCCTGATGAGTTTGTGACAAAACGAAATCAGTAAACAATAATATCAGTAAATGGAACAAATGAAAATATCGTGAGTGTTGCATGAGGCATCCGGAGATGCCTTGAGCAAGTGGTATTAGAACGAGTTTGAAGTTAGGACCGAAGACGTTTTGAGCAAGTGGTATTAGAACGAGTTCGACGTTAGGAAAAGTTGTCAAAGTATAGTCACTATCCCAAAAATTATTAAATGATGGTTATGTGGGAGAAGACAAAAAATGGGTGCTCAAGATACATGGTCAAATATGAGAGACGATCTTTGCTAGCCGTGAGACTGTCTGGGCCACACCAAGGGGTTGTCTTCAATCGAAGGTAGCTTCGATTATGATTTTTTTTTAACTCTATTTATATATTCCCTTTTTTAAGTTTCAAGTATAGGTTAAATTAAATAAAAACACTTGTATTATTTTCTATTAAAATACATAAAAAGAAGAGATAATTACATATGTTCTCTCTTCTAAGTTTTCTTAATTACATATTTATCTAATAAAATAAAATATTTAACGGAGGTTGAACAAGTTAAAGGAGGTTGAAAAAGATATATCATAAAAGCACGTTATTAGGCTATATCAGTTGTCACGTCATCAAAACTAATGAAGGTTGAACAAGTTGAAGGTAGGATTGTTAGAAAAAACAAAATCATTAGTTGGGATTGCCAGTAACAATAAGTTCAGTTAGGATTATTCCCGGCCAATGGTCAATAATTGAGATTATTTAAATCTAATTTCCCTTAAAAGTAAATTTGGAGTCAACCAATAAAACTTGTTTGTTTCTTAGGATACAATAGCCTCATATTGAAATTAGGATACAATAGCCTCATATTGAAATCATCATTTTAAAACTATTAGATTAAAAGCGTTTTTTGACCAAACCGTAGGAACTAAAACAATATTTGGTTTAGTTTGTAAAAGTTATGTTTATAAACTAATCACATAACATTTTGGATATCATATCAACTCAAATGCACTGTAACGTTTTGGGTTTACTAGCCGCTGTTTTACTAGCCGCTCAGTGATGGACCAAGGATTATATTTCAGAGATAACGTTTAGTGGAAAAATCGTTTTATGGGTAACAAAATACATAAAAAAAATTCTCACTAGGCGGTATCAAGTTTTTCCATTACGTGGTGCGCTACCCCTGGTCGGCTGGTCCTATGCTAGGTCCGCCCCTGTAGCCCCTGTTGATTATCTTTAGAGATTGCTTCGACAATTATTAAAAGGTCATGCAACTGAAATACTGGCCCTTCTATAGTACGACCAGTAAAGAGTTGGGTTAATCCCCTATAAATTCGTGACAGAACGAAACCAGCGATCAATAATATCACTATATCAGTAAATGAAACAGATGACGAGCGTGGCATGAGGGATTTGTAGACGCCTTGTGCAAATGGTATTTGAACGGGTTCAACATTATGAAAAGTTGTCAAAGTATAGTCACTATCCCAAATTTTATTAAATGATGGTTATGTGGAAGACAAAAAATGGGTGCTCAACATACATGGTCAAATACGAGAGACGATCTTTGCAAGCCGTGATTCTGGGCCACACCTAGGGGTTGTCTTCAACCAGAAGTTACTTTCCATCTCTCCATCAATTATGATTGTTCAACTCTGTATATATATTCCCTTTTTTTAAGTTTTGAAGTGGCTAGTGGCGATGTGAAAGTTTACTCGTGTGAGTGTAAGTGCGAAACAATAAATAAGAGAAGCTCACACTTATATACCTCTTCAAGTTTTATCCTACCAATAATGTGTGAAAATTTTTCACTTTCTTTATTAGAATTTTCACAACTTTAACGGATTCAAACACCCAACTTTGATTATCGGTAGCTCATTCATTGTAGCTACGTTTTGAACGTTGTTTGGTACATTAGAAAAGCCCTCAAATAGTAGAGCACAAACCCAAAGTTGACAAAAATCATTTTCCCAACTTAGTGAAGTAAAAGAAAACACATTTTCATTCATTGTCTCCAGTTTTTCCAACAACTAAGTGGTTATATTTATCTACGCTTATACATAAATTTTAATACGATTTGTATTACTATTTTATAAATTCGTTTTTGAGTTTATAAACGCTCAATTTTACGACACTCGCTATTTAAAAATAAAATGACACAACTTCATAGGTTTGTCTTTACTTACCTAACTATACAAATATCATCACTACAACATAGCAACAATATCCGGTAGTTAATTACAAGAAATCCACCTCAGCTTCCTAAATAGTCACATTTTCATAATGTTTTAATAATCAAATTACAAAAAAGCCACATCAACTACCGAAATATTCACAATTTTATAATGCATACATATTCTCTTGTTTGTTATTTTCATTTTAATGTAGTTTTCCACATTCTCTATTTTTTATTATATATTCCATTTAGTTTATTTATACATATATTAAGTGTAAATTTGAGCTAATATATAGTTTCTTGTTTCAGAAATAAAGTTATCACACACATCAACTTTCAACTAATTTTTTAGAGACAACAAAAAGAAAAATAAAATAGCTTCTTTTTAAACAAAAACAGTATGTTAACGCTTTAAATAAAATATTAAAAGCAGGTTGACTCTTTACAAATATTTTTATTACTCAATATTTATATTTATTTGATCAAGGGTTAAAATAATGATAAAATTATAATTTTCCAACCAAAAAGTTATACATATGTGATCATTTTAGCCGTTAAAAAAGAATTTACTTATTATTTATCTTATATTCAAGTTGTTTTTTTTTTTGGAACATTTAGTTGTGTAATATAATAATATTATGTTAGAGTATAGTAATATTATAGTTTAATGTTCATCAATCATTTTATATTTATCTATTGGTTTGATTATTTATTACGTAGTTGGTATTTCATAATCTTATTATCTTGATAATAAAAGGATCATCAACTCAAAAGGCTTAAGGCCCAAGATTTGCATTCATTTTGTAAATAACCCAATAAGCCCAACTTCAGCCGGTGAAAATTAAAATGAGAGAAAACCAACATTCCAATTTCAAACAAGTTGAAATTAAAAACGGATTGGATCCGGATCCGAAACCAATTTGAGTGAAACGGGTGGGAAATAATCAAATCCTTCAATATGGGTGGGGTGGGGGTATGGTTGCGGCTCTAACCCCATTTTTCTTGCGGTTTCGCGGCTACTCCCAAACAACCACACCCTCTTTTCCAGCTCCAAGCTTGTGGCTTTTATTTTTGGTTTCTCGGCTACTTCTAGCCGTTGGAAGCCGACATGAATTAGGGTGTGTTTTTCGACCGTTGGGCTAATTTTTTTTAACCAAATTGTACACTATATAAATAAATACACCTAAATATTATCATGGAAGTACAGGTAAGAATGCAATTTCTAGTTGGTTTGATTTTAAGAAATAAAAGTTGTCGTTTTTATTTTATATTTCAATTAAGATGTAACTTTTTTATTTAAGTTTAATGGATATTTTAGTTTAATGTTTTATATATGTTTATTTCAATAATTGTAACTTTTATTTAAATAATAAAAAATCAGAAATGAAGCCTACAACTAGGGCTGTTCAAAAAGTTCGAAGCTCGAAACTCGTTCGAACTCGCTCGAAAAATATTCGGAAAATGCTCGTTCGATTGTCGCTCGCTTTAAAAACGAACCGAGCGGCTCGGTTCGATTTGTAAAACGAACCAAGTATGAGCATAGGTGCGCTCGCTCGATGCTCGCTCGAATTTATATATATACATTTAGTTATTTATTTTATATATTTTTATTATTTATATTATCAATTTTAATTTAGTTATGTAAGGAATTAGGATTGGAATTAAGATTTTTCATTATTCCAATAATTCTTTGCACTTAATATTTGACTTTGGATGTAAGTTTAATATGTTAATTTATCATCTTTTTAGTTTCCATTCTCTCTAGCCTCTTCCATTGTCATTGTTTTTATTAATCTTTGTATAATTCTTTCTTATATAGAATGTCTTTTCACAAAAAATCCAATGATATCAAGACTTCTCATGTTGAATTAAGTGATTAAGAGAGTTTTGAGTTAGTTGATGAAGTAAAAAATAAGGAAAACGTAAGTAAAGATGTTGATGCAACTAGAAAGAGAAAGCGAAAGAATAGTTCTGAAGCACATCCAAATTTTGTAGACATCGAGGACATGTACAAAGGGACATGGTAAAAAAAAGAAAGAGTGCATTCATTATAATTATATCAGTTCATATTAGTGATAGTTGGTCTAATAAAATACAAACAAGACTAGTGTGTTAGTTATTGGACAAAATGTGTTAAAATTGGAAACATGGATGAAGGTGTTATGTCAGATCACCACCCACGTCACTTTCCTTTTTGTTCTGCGACGCTCGAAATTTGCTCGGTGATCGCTCGAAAAATACTCGGATCGAAAGTCGCTCATTCAATTTTGGATCGATTGAAAAAATGCTCGGTTCAGTTCGGTTCGGTTTGTAAACGAACCAAACACGAGTAAAGGTCCGTTCGGTTCGGTTCGGATCATGAACAGCCCTACCTACAACCATACTCCCTAAAAATCAAACCTTCATATTATCTCTC
>JBCNJP010003170.1:0-10000 GCA_039602395.1 Deinandra increscens subsp. villosa | reverse complement strand
AAATGTCACATTGACGATTCATTAATGAACGAATAATGAATCTACATTAGTACCCCCACAACTAAATCATTCCCACGCAACATATGGAAAACTCTTCCAGAATACGTTTGAGTAGTGGTACTTGATGGGTGGCGGAAACGATTTGGATTCAGTTATTCAGTTTCTCAAACCTTATGTTTGGGAGTGCTTATTTGAGTGTAAAAGTGCTTTTGGTAAAATGCTTATTAACTTGTGACTTTTTGAAAAGGAGTTTTAAAAAAAAAATATTTGGATTAGCTTTTAAAATGAGATTACTTATTTTACATGTAAAATGACTAAAATGGGGTTATGTGGTTATAAGGTTAGGTGAATATAAGGTTAAATAAGGGTATATTAGTAATTTTTCTTTTAAAAAGCCAAATGGAGTTTCAAAAGTCAAGATTTCTTGGCTTTTGAGTTATTAAAGAAACCTCATTCTCCAAAAGTTATTTTAAATTAAAAAGTGCTTTTACACTATCGAAATAATTTTTTTAACTTATTGGCTTTTTGAAAACCCAATAAGTCAATAAGTTGGTTTGTAATGGTTAGCCAAACATACACTAATATACCCATAAAAGCATGAATAAGCTAGTTTAAATATGCAATTTTACACATACATCAATATGAACGAAAACCGATTGGGGTATTATGCTTTTTTGTTTGCATATTTGCTATCAAGATCCGCATTGGTGTACATTATAGCATAAGAAAACTTGCTATTGAGGTAAGTTTGTAATTCTTGAAGTTTTAAATTTTCTTAGTATCGCCTTACAAAGACACGCGGGCAAATCTCCATCTAGTTTATATATATAACTAGTTTTTAACGACCTGCGCGTTGCTGCGGGGATGTAAAAAAGAAAAAATGTCTTAATGTGATAAAGAGGAAAAAACCCAGAAAAAAACAATTATAATATTGTAATTACCGTTATAAAAAAACATTATAACTACTATTAAAAAATATAGAAAAAGAACAATACAGTAGCGCACTATTAAAACTATCTTTCTAAGTTTACGTTTATAAAATATGTCCAAGTTTACATTTATATAAAATATAATAATAAAAAATGTTCAAGTTTATATTTATATAAAAAATAATAAAAAAACACTGTAGGTATTATATAGGTACTATCAGAAAAGAAAAAACGAAACACTATATTCCTTTGCTAGAACTATTCAACCAAGTTTATATTTCTATATAGCCCTATAGGGTAATATAATTTGTTTCTTAATTATTATTAACTAGGTTTAAAATCGGGCCAGGCGTTGCGCCGGCCTCAGTTTAAAATATTATTGAAAAAACTTGGTTTAAGAAATGTCGAATCTTGTAACTGAAAAAAACTTACGTATTAGGATTATATTATTCAAATATAGGTTGAACAGAAATTCGAAAACAATAAAACTAATTCGAGCGGCTGCCTCTTTGGTTGAAATTATATTTTAATGAACGCACTATATCACTTTGAAAACATAACTTATATTACCAAAAAACAACTAAAAACTTGAATATGAGATTTTAATTCAAAATGCATATAATGGTGGAAATATCGAAAAAATAAATATAAGAAATGAGATATTCAAAAATTGATCGTAAGGAGAAGACACTCGTATTGAGAAAATATAATTCTTTTACAACAAATAGGGTTTGAACAAAGTACTACCGTGATTTTTGTAGAAGATTTAGAACATAAATGTTACCTGCAGTACTATGTAAAAAAATGAAAACTATGTAAAAAATAAAAAAAAAATAAAATACAAAAGAAATGCTAATTGGGGGGATCGAACTCTGGTCAAATCCTAGAATCAAAAGCCTTTAACCATTGTGTAAGGACCAAGATTTGTGGCTTGTGTATTAAATGATTATTTGGCGGACTATTTTGAAGGCCTATGTGTCAGAATAGGTGAAAAATAGTTAGGTTATCATTATATTAAGTCACTGGGCTTGTTTAGATACGTTTGGGCTTAGTTTAATTGAGTTTAGATGGGTTTTTATGGGCCTTAATGGTCAAATACGGGAATTATGAGGAGATTAGGGTTTCTAGGTTAGCTTGTTCTCCAAGCTCAACCTTACCTATAAATAGAACCCTCTCCTTTCATGTTAGGGTTGTTGAAGGTCATCGGATTAATCAAGTGTAGACCGAATTCTAGCCCCTAGAATTCGGTATTATTAAAGTGTTCGTGTGTTGTGTGATCATCATTCGGTAACTTTTATCGTTTATTGCATTGATATTTGTTTGTTATTTCATTGTTCTTATCGAATCACCTATTGGTTACGGATTCCGCACGTAATCATTAGGTTTGGTACCGCGTGAGGAATTGATTGGATCCTTACAATTGGTATCAGAGCCAAGAAACACGTGTTTCGCGGCTCTCGTGGTACTAGATTCGAGTTTTTTTCTTGTCTAACGGTTTAATTTTCTGTGATTTCAGTGTTTTCGAGAAAGGTTCTTACTGTTTTTGCAGGTTTATAAACGTGTACTGGTCAGATCAGTGTTCGTAGGCACAAACAGAAGTCATTCGAAGTGTTTCGCAGCAAGAAAAAGGAGTTCGACGGCAGCTTTCTGGTTTTCAGAAGGTTTTCGAGCAGATTTCTAGGTTTTCTAGGGTTTTTAGACCCTTTTCGACCCAGATCTCAGGTTTTCTGTCGAGTAAAAGAGTGCTCGTTGACTGATTCTTCAGTCAGCGTTTAAGGCACTTGGTTTTCGATCAAAACTGGTGGTTTTCGGTAAGGATTTCGGTTCATTCTCCAGGTTTTCGAGCCTGGGTTTCGGATCATTACCTTTTCGGTCCACTACTTAATAGAAAACCCTCGCTTTTCGAGTCAGCAGTGGTTTTCGGTCAGGTACTCTGCCCGGTCGAAAACCTTATTCTGTTTGACTCTCTTTGGTTTTCGATCATACTCGAAAACCTGTTTTCGATCTAGTTTTCTGTTCAATCGAAAACCATTTTCTGTCCAGCCGAAAACCTGTTTCTAACTGTTTTCGATTCAGTTTACCCTGAGTTCATTGGGTTTTCGATCCAACCGAAAACCTATTTTCGGCCCAAAATCTCTTTATCAGCAAGTGATTTTGCCGCACTAGAAGAGAATCCAAAGAAAACCATGTCTCTACTGCAACCTCGTACCACTGAAGCCAACACAGGTAAGAAAGAGGTAAGTAATTGTTCAAACTCTCACTGTGTTGATATATACAATTGCATGAAAGATTTTGAGACTAAATTTATGAATGCAAATCTTTATCATTCTCGAACTCAACTAGAATTAAATAATTTTAAAGATAAAGCAAAAACATGGAAAGAAAAATATGAGGCTGCCAAAGTTGATGTGTCTAACCTTGAAAGAAAACTTAGTGACTCCCAGACATATCTAGGAATAGCTAATGAAAAGGTTGAGGAACAATCCAAAGAACTAGAAAGCCTTAGAACTCAACTTGCTTCCACTAGTCAGACCTTAGAAAAAACCAATTTGACAAATAAGAAAATGTTGGATGCAAGCCTCAAATTTTATAACTCAGACACTAGAATAAAGCACATCAAAAACAATGGGGGTCTGGGTTTTGGAGTAACTTATGATGATGAACCTGAATCAAAAGATGCATCATCCTTTCACACTGTTCCCACTCCTCATATGCACAAGATGATCCCTGATCCTGAAATGAAAGAAGGAACTAGAGATGCATTGAAAGACATTGATAGAAAATTAGCTGAGTGCCCAATCAAAATTTCATACCCTTCTGCTAACTCAGATACTAATTCTTCTACTCCTTGTGCAGATAGGAATAATGGAAGTGAAAAAGCTGAAACCTCAAGTTTAAAGAGTCAAGAGTCATTTGAAAAATTTGATTGGAATAATTGTTTTTCTGCTTCAAGTTCTAAACCTGGTTTTGCTGAATCTGCTTGTTTTGATAATATTTCATTGAACAGTAATTTTAGTTTTGGTACTGGTGAGAAAACTGAGTCAAAACCCTTGAGAAGGGTTAGGATTTTGAGAAGGGGTAAAGGACCACAGGTTGCTGGTCCCGAACCAATTGTTTCTAATGTGTCTGATAATTCATCTGATGTTTCTGAGTGGTCTTATGTGCATGATAATGTGAATGTGAAGCAGGTACCTGTGGAGAAACAACCAAATTTGATACCATATCCTGAGGTAAATTCAGTTTATGACCAGTTTGTGCCAGTACAGCGGGAGTATGTGCTGACAACTAGGCCAAATGGCAAAGTTGTGTGGGTACATAAAAACAATAAACCATCTTGGATATCCACAGGGAAGAGATATTCCCAGGCTCCCGCGTACCCAAAGAAGCAGTCTTGCCATGTGTGTGGGAATCCTGGACACGTAGCAAGAAATTGCTTATACAGGCCATATGAACCCTACTACCCTAAAACTCATTTGAAAAACAATCAAGGGCAATCATATGGTGGCACAAATAGCAAACCTGTCCCCAGAAAGGTAAGTTCTAAGCCAAAGGTACCTACATACCCAAAGGTACCTAAAGTGACCAAAGAGTCTGCACCTTCACACCCTAAGGTGCAGAGACATGTACCTTCACAACCAAAGGTACACAAGGTGACCAAAAAGCCTGCACCTTCAATCCCTAAGGTGCAGAAGTCTGTACCCCTGCAACCAAAGGTACAGAAAGTTGACCAAAAGCCTAAGTCACCTCAACAACCAACCAAAACTGATTTCAAAAATCCTAAATTGAATAATTCTGTTAACAAATCAGTTTCTGTTTTAAAACCCACTTGGGTTCCCAAACATGGTGGTCTCTTAGAAAATAATCAAGAGAAGTGGAATGTGCAGAAGGTGGTAAACGAGTGTTTTCAGCCTAAAGGGGTGTATAAAAAACATTCCAAACAGTTTGATGAAGTTAAAAGTAAAAATGCTAATGTTTATCAAATTCCACCTAAAAGGGTTCAAGCTAAAGGGAAAGAGAACCACCAACCCACAAAGCCCACACCAATGCCCAACAAAAGCAAGAAACCCAAAACAAAGGTTCCCACACCCTCAATCCCTGATTTTACAAAGGGAATGTGCCTCAAAGAAGTGACCTTTATTGATTCATCAGGTCTACCCAGAACCACAATGGCCTGGGTTCCAATGGCAAACTAATCTCTCATTGTGTGCAGGAACAGTCAAGGAGGATATTCATGTTTGTGATAGTGATTGTTCCAGGCACATAAAGGAGGCATCTCTCCATTACATGGCATGCAAAATCTTAATAGTAAGGATGTTCTCCTTGTGAGAGGTAAAAATGTTTTATATCAGCAAGGTACTGTCTGGATTGATTGTTTCTTGACTAGATGTTTGTGAGATACGGTTCTGCATAAAACAAAACCCTGTTCTGAAAATTTTTCAAAAGGAAAACTTTGAAAGTTAGCTTGGCCAATTTTGTCTTATAGTGTATTTATTAAAGTAAAAAATAAAAATAAAAAAAAAATAAAAAAAAAAATGTGTGTGTTATTATTAAAAATCAAAAAGCAAGGGGAAGAATAGAAAAGATGAAAATGTTGACCCCTCAAAAATATTGTGCTTTTCAATTTTTAATCATTGTTTGTGAAGGTGGGAAATGAAATAAATTTCCAGGCGTTTGGTGGCTGACACGTGTAAGGTGGATGCGAAAAGCAACGTCTCTTGGTTGATGTGCTCGGTAGGCTCAGCTGCAATTGATAAAAAGGTATGTCTAGTCACTACAGTTGAAGATAACGTATGATGCCTGATAGGAAGCACACACTTAGGTTAGTACTGTTTTCATTTGACTGTTTGTTAGGAGTCCTAAGACACACGCCTGAGTACTGGGTACTGATGCTATGCTCAAAAATCCCATCCCCTCTGCTTTGCGTGAGCAATGACCTGGGGATGTTGTACGTGAGTCAGGCCTCCTTTGTTCGGCGATGGCTGAGACCTGGAGACTCCCTGATCCACGTACCTCTTAGATCACATTGTATAATATATTAAAACCAAAAAGATGCCAAAGCGCACAAATCAAAAGAGACCCTCAAGTGTCCAAAACCCTGAAAGCCCTGTCACTGATGAGAGCGTTAATGAAAATGTCTCAAACACTCAGTTGACGCTGTATATTATCCCCAAAAATCCCCGTGATCTATTCTTTCTTTTCTCAATCCAGTCTGGAGCATGGTGTTAGGCTTAGGAAAGGTGTCGTGAAAAAATGTCATGGGAAACCTGATAAACTTGATGAAACGTACAAAATATACCTAGGACGTATGTGTGTGGATTTAATGGTACTCATAAATAATTGAACCCAAAAGATAAATAAAGTGATAGTCTGCTCGAGTAAGAGAAAGCGGCATGAGTTTAAAGTGGACATCTATACCGGCAATCACCAGAGCGTGTGGAGTAGCTGAAACTGAAAAGGGTTCCTCAGTCCCAAAGTCATGGTATCATCCCTAATTTACCTTCTCATGTGTGAATTATTAGATAGTTGTTTTATCTTAATTTGTCTGGAGTGAGTGTTTTAATTTTCTTTCTTGAGTTTATGATTTGGCCAGGTTGATTTGACAAGTTTTAAATAAGTTTTTATGGGTTTGTGCAAGAACTTATGCCCCCTCTCAAAAGTGACCCCTTTTTTAGGGGGAGAAGGAGAGTAATTGTGAGATATGCAGTATCTCAGGGGGAGATATGTAATGTCTCAGGGGGAGTGAGAAGTGTCCTAGGGTTCAGGGGAAGTATTTAAAGGAAACCCGTAATCAATGTTAGGGTTTATGTTAAATAATGATATGTCTCCTGCTAATCCGATAACCAGTTATCATGTATCTGGTTAGTGTTTGTTCCTTGTTGTGCTTAACAGGTTAAGTGAAAAAAAAACAACTCATGGAAAAGAAAAGTCAAGGACACAGGTCAAGCAAGAATTTTGCTGCTGCTGAGCAAGTTGAATAACCAGCCGGAAAAGGACTTACCCTGTGCTTAGGGGAAGTTTGTTGGTTGTTCAAATGAAGCTTCCAAAGATTCAAAAGACACCGGTTAAGTGTTTAGGGGAAGCTACATTAAGAATGTCAAGAATGCCAAGATAGGGGTTTTTAAATTTTTTTTTTTTACCCCTGAAGACAAGCAATTCAAGTCAGTTACCGATGATCCAGCGAGAACCTAAGTTTCTTTCAAGCTAGAAGAGTCTAATAAATTAAGAACCATTAGATGGAGTTAATCAATGGACACAAATGGGTTTTCATAGTTTTCCAAACTCAACATGGTTTTCATATTATCCTTTCTCTCTCTCTCTCTCTCTCTCATATATATATATATATATATATATATATATATATATATATATATATATATATATAGGGAAAGTATAGAGTGAAAACCCACTTGAGTTGTGAAATCTTTGAAAACTCATCCAAGGGTTGTGAGCTTATCCACCTCACTCTATTTTGTCTTATGCAAAAGGGTAAGATTGTATTTTACTCTTTCTCCCATCAATTATGAATTTTGTGTTTCCAATGCCCCATCCCATCACCTTTTTCTCCTAGATAACCCCCATTCCTATCTTTTTTCTTTTATTCATTTTCATTTACATTTATCCTTTAATTCTTCTTCTTCTTCTTCATATCAAGAACACCCATTAACTCCATTAATGCACTTCAAGAAACCTTAAAAATCCGAAAAATGCAACCTCCGAATTTAATGTCATCTCCTCAACATCAGTTTCCTAACAATTTGGAAGACCATTTGCATCGTACGGAATCATCCAATGATTTTAATATCAACATTGGACAATCTTATGAAGGTATGTTAAGAGTTTTTTCTTTTTAGCCTTTCTTTGTTCTTAATTTTTTCGCCCCAACAGTTTTATATTTACTTACATATGTTTTATTCAGAAGCTTCCAATGGAGATCTTAATATTCAAGACAATGTCAACAATGAGGGTTCTTCATCTAGTAATGATGTCCTGTTTGAACAAACTGAAGCACTTTCTTGTTTCATATGTAAATTTACGTTTGTTACATTTTACATCTAATCATATATTTTAATTTACATATGTAACTTGCGCTACATATGTAAATTACTTGAATTTACATATGTAACATATTGTGATGTTTACGTATATGAATTGATGAACTTGTTTTCTTTGTAGGTTACGAGATTTTGTGTCAAAGTTGAAGATGATTATCAAGAACTCAAGAACAATTAGCTTTTATATATTTTTGTTACCGTTTATATATTTTTTATGTTTTTTTAAATGTTGTTGTAATGGATACTTATAAGTTAATAAAATATATTTGTAATAGCACTAATACTTTTTTTACATATGTTAAATCTTCATATATATTAAATTTACATATGTAAATTACTTGTGCTACGTTACTTAAACTTAGACGAAAATCTACGTATGTAAATTACTTGGATTTACATATGTAAGTTATCTGAATTTACATATGCAACATGTTGTGATGTTTACGTATATAAACTGATTTAACTTTTATTCTTGAATTTACATATGTAAATTATTTGAATTTACATATATTAATTATATGAATTTACATTTGTAAATTACTTGAATTTTACATATGTAAATTACTTGAATTTTACATATGTAAATTACTTGAATTTACATATGTAACATAAAGATGAAGATGATTATTAGATGATTATTAAGAACTAAAAAATAATTAGTTTTTGTATACTTTTGTTAGATTTTATATATTTTTGTTACATAACATGTTATATCTCATTATCTATTTTAAATTTACATATGTAAATTTATGTTTGTAACATGTTATCTCTTATTATCTATTTAAATTACATATGTAAATTACGTTACATATGTATTTTTTCATTTGTTTAATGTTAAATATCCATATATTATTTGAATTTTCATATGTAAATTACATATGCTACATACGTAAATTTAGATAAAAATTACGTATGTAAATTACTTGAATTTACATATGTAAAATGTTATGATGTTTACGTATATGAACTAGTGATTTTTTTCTTCACATGTTACGAGATTTTTTTGTCAAAGATGAAGCTGATTATCAAAAACTCAAGAACAATTAGCTTTTATATATTTTTGTTAACTTGTTATATTTTTTTAATCATAAACATGTTTATGTTTAATGTTGATTGTAACAGCTTCTTAGAAATTAATAAAATATATTTGTCATTTTTTGTTTCATATATCCAGATAATTTACATATGTAAAATGATGTTAGCAGAATACTTAATAGTAGTATCATTACATATGTAATATGTTGTTAGCAAAATGTTTAATACCAGTAACATTTTTTACATATGTAAATTCAAATAATATATGGAAATTTATCATTTTTTACATATGTAACACCCAGTGTCTTGCATTGAAAAAGTAAGAAAGAGAAAGTAAAAAAGGAAGAGAAAGAGAGAGAAAGAGAAAAAAAGTAGGGGATAGGTAGCAAATAATAAGTGTCTTGGTAAGTGAAAAAGTATGAGAGATGTAACAATAATTAGTGTCTTGGAATTGAAAACGTAGGAGAGAGAAAAAATATAGAAGATTACTATAATACCCTTTTGGGTATTAAAACCTTTATAAAAAAGGTAAAAGAAAAAAAAATATTTTCTTTCAACCACAACCATTGATCATGAAGATCTATGGCTCTAAGATGGTTTTCAAAGTATTCACAACTCAAGAGGGTTTTCATTGTATCCATTCCCTATATATATATATATATATATATATATATATATATATATATATATAGTCAAAAGTTCATTGTAGACACCCCCATAAGTGTACACAAGTAGACACCTTTTTTCACCATTAGATCTATTGATCTAATGGTTATGATTAATTTCTTTTTTCTTTTTTTTCTCTTTTTCTCATTGTTCAAAAAATTTCACATGTGAAATAGGGTGTCTACTTGTCTACACTTATGGGGGTGTCTACAATGAACCTCACCCTATATATATATATATATATATATATATATATATATATATATATATATATATATATACGGTTAGGTTCAAATGAGAACTTTTTCTTTTGAGAAC
>JBCNJP010003162.1:0-11049 GCA_039602395.1 Deinandra increscens subsp. villosa | reverse complement strand
GCCGACTACATGTTGTCGGCAAAAGTCAAGTACGTAGTCGGGAATAACCAACCAAAGCGACGTCGTCTGATTAAATGAAATAATTTTCAAGCTTATTTCTTTGATGTAAAATGAAATTTATTTTTTATGCCCTTTTCCCGACAACATGTAGTCGGGAAAGGCAGGCCCATATGTTGATGACTTGTCTTCGACAATGATAGTAAAAAAATAAATAAACAAAAAAATTAATTCAGGGGATTTCCCGACTACATGTAGTCGGGAAAAGTGAAGTATTGGCGACTACATATGTAGTCGGGAAAAGTGTAGTTGGGAAAGGCCAATTTTCTTGTAGTGAGAGGATCCCGAGGAGGAACCAGAGGAGGAGATGCCTGATGCATCCAGTGATCATGATAGCACTTGAGTTATTTGTTTTCACTTTTGTTTTTTTTGGTTGTTTGTTTTATCGGGAGGATGTTCCCAAGACTATGCATTTTGAATTTTGAATTTCTGTTGGATAATTTATGAACGAGTTGCATTTTATTTGAAATGGGAGTTACTATTTAATATGTGATTGTCTCTTGTGAAGTAATTTATTACTTATGTGATGGTTTTTGTGATTCATGTTATATCTTATTCTCATTTTGGGTAATTGTGAATTGAAGATAATGGCAGACGGAAATGTACCAAAGATGACACCGGCTGAATTGGCTGCACTGATCAACCAACATGTGGCTGATGCCTTAGCAGCACATGTCCAATGTGCAGGCAATGCAGGGCCACCCCAAGGTAACACAAAATTCGTGTTTTGTTGTTGATGTGATCACACATATTGGTAATCTGTGATTGAATGGTTGTATGAATGTATGTACAGGTAATGCTACATTTAAGACTTTCATGGACTGTAGGCCTAATCAGTTCAAAGGGCCTGAAGGAGCTGTTAGCCTACTCCACTGGATTGAAAAAGTGGAATTTGCTTTTGAAATGTGTAACTGTCCTGAGGCTAGCAAAGTGAAATTTGCCACGGGTACTTTGGAAGGACCGGCTCTCACCTGGTGGAAGACTGAGGTGCAGATGCTGGGGATTGAAGAAGCTAATTCCGTGCCTTGGGCAGAGTTCAAAGAGTTGCTACAAGAAGAGTATTGCCCACGGGACGAGATCCAGAAATTGGAAACTGAGTTGTATAATCTCAAGATGGAGGGGTCTGAAATTGAAGCTTACACTACTCGTTCAAATTCTCTTGCGAATTTGTGTCCTAGAATCGCCACACCTGCTTACCGAAGAATCGAGCTGTATATCAAGGGTTTAGTGCCCCAAATCCAGGGAATGGTGACTGCTTCAAACCCTGTGACTATTCGTGATGCTGTAAGGATTGCTAATAGGCTCACAAATCAAGCAGTTGACCAAGGAGTCTTACCTCCTAGAAAAGGAACTTCTGGAGCCTCTGACAACAAAAGAAAGTGGGATAATTCTGGGAATCAGTCTGGAAACAAGTCTTCCAACCATCAGAACCATCAAAACCAGAACCGCAGATTCAACAATTCCAGAAATTTCTCATCCAATTCTCAGAAGCAGAGTAATCAAAATCAAGGACAACAGGGTTATGTGGGCAAGTACCCACAGTGCAACAAGTGCAACTACCACCACTATGGTCCATGCGACAGGTATTTGTGTGCCAAATGCGATAATAAGGGGCATCAATCCAAGGATTGCCCAGCCAAAAATAATGGGAAACAAGTTCAGGATGCTGAAGCCCCTAAAGGTTGTTTTAATTGTGGGAAAGAAGGCCACATAAAGAGGAATTGTCCTTAGTTGAACGGTGGAAACAACAACAACAACTACAACAACAACAATAACACTGGGAATCGCAATGGCAATAATAACAACAACAATGGGAACAATGGAGGAAATGGTGCCAGAGGTAGAGCTTTTGTCATAGGCTCGGGAGATGCCAGAGCAGATCCAAATGTCGTTACTGGTAAGTTTTCTCTTAACGGATACTATGCTCTAGTCTTGTTTGACACTGGTGCCGATAGAAGCTTCATATCTACTAAATTTAGCAATATGATAAATGCCAACATGACTCCTTTAGATGCTAAATACGTAGTTGAACTTGCTAATGGTAAACTCGTTGAGTCTACCCATATAGTTAAAGACTGTAAATTGGAATTGGCTGGCCATAAATTAGAAATAGATCTTTTGCCCATCTCCTTGGGAAGTTTTGATATAATTGTGGGAATGGATTGGCTATCCAAGAATCGTGCTGAAATCGTTTGTCATGAGAAAATTATTCGGATACCGTTGCCTAGTGGAGAATTTCTCTCAGTTCAAGGAGAAAAGTGTGGTACTGTTATGGGTGTGATACCTTATCTCAAGGCGCATAAGTGTTTGCGTAAAGGAAATTTTGCTGTTCTCGCGAACATTTCAGAGAAAACAAATGAGGAGAAGAGAATTGAAGATACCCTGATAGTGAAGGACTTTCCTGAAGTCTTTCCGGAAGATCTACCAGGTCTACCGCCACATCGAGAAGTCGAATTTCAGATTGATCTTGCTCCTGGAGCAGCACCTATTGCTCGTGCACCTTATCGTTTAGCACCAAATGAGTTACAAGAGCTATATACTCAATTTCAAGAACTACTTGAAAAGGGATTTATTAGGCCCAGCTCATCACCCTGGGGAGCTCCAGTGTTGTTTGTTAAAAAGAAAGATGGAACCTTTCGAATGTGCATCGATTACAGAGAACTCAACAAAGTGACTGTCAAGAATATTTGACAGTACCAATAAAAAGTCATTTGTGCCGTCTGAAATATCTAGCATCAAGGAGCAATTACTAAACAGATTTGTGCCTGATGATGGTTTGTGTCCTATTGGTTCCCCATCTGCAAATACACCACAAAAGAATTCAGAGCACCATAAATCTAACGAAGAGGTAAATAAGTACTTTGAATGTTATAAGTCTCAATAATCACGATTAGAGGTGGCAGGTTTGGTAATGGGTCCAACCAGGATCATCATTTAGTATGGTTGAAACGGGTTGGTTGGTCTAACCCACTAACAGTTTTTTTTTTCAATTTTGAAGAACCTTTATGTATTTAATGTGTTAATTGTGATTTTCAAAAACAACATTATTACAATAATGATGGGCAATTGTCAACATAAAAAACATAGTACTTTTATGAATTCACAGATGTTTTTGTGTAGATCCCTTGACTTTTGGGTGACTCTGCAAATATTTTCGAATTTCACTCTCTTGCTATGTTTTTATTTTTAATTCAGGGTGTTTAGCTCGATATGATGATTCAAGCCTTCTTTATGCAGTTAAGAAGTATTAAGTGCAGTCCTGCAGAACATCAACAATTACCTGCAGTCCTAATTGGCACCGATTATGAAAATCATGTGATTCATATACATAATTGATCATAATCAGTAAGTGGGCACAACACAACGAATGCATATTAATAGTTTCATTCATTTGTTGGCAGTTTCAAAGGGGCATCGCACATTAGATATTGCTTATTAGGGGTTGCAGCCCCTTGGCTGTACAAAGAAACAGTGGATAGAGACTAGGTGTGGGTGGCACCTCATACAAAGATTTTATAAGCAATATGCATTTTCCTATGCAACTGAGGTCTCTTTTACCTCAAAAATATAAGAAACTATAAATACATGCAATTATTTAAGCAAATATTTACAAACAATATTTCTAATATGTTTCAGTCAAGTTGATCTTATAGTGGCATCCTTTTCGGGTGGGGCAATTGGTGTAATTTCAGCTCTCATGTTGCTTGAAGATAATAATGTTAAGAAACAAGAGAAGAAAAAGTTCAGATACTACCATGGCGGATCTGGTAAGTAGTCTTCGCACACAAAAGTGGGTTAGGAAATGGATCAAAGTGGGTTCGAGCTAAAAGTAGCGGGTTGAAACAGGCCTCTCTAAGGTTGATCTACAAACACTTTTTGTTTGTTTCTTATTCAAAAAATATAGAGTAAATGTGTTGATTATCGTTACAAAATCACCATTGTTTCAATAACAAATAAATTCTTTAAATTAAGTGATTTAAGTAGACTTTTTAGTCAGGAAGTTGTTTTTTTTGGACATCCGTTGGATTTACTGGAACATATGTAATTCTGATGTGTTTGCCAACAAGAAAATGGGTGAAAACTATTTTTTGGTGTGATTGATTTGCTGGTCAACGTTGATTTTTTAGTCAAAGGGTTAAGTTTTGGGTCAAAGGGTTGACTTTTTGGTCAATGGTCAAAAGGTTTAGGTCAGCTGGTGGTGGGTTTGTGATATGAACCTTGTTGGAGTTTTGATTGTTGATTGGTATCTTTGTGCTCAATAGGTTTGGCCTTTACAAATTATATGGTACACGATCTTAATTGGCGTGGTCTTGGTGGTCTTCATTGCATTGGGCTAGTTGAAGATGCTCATGATTTGCGCTAAGAAGAAAGGTGCTTGGACTTGTGAGCACTTGCGGTTTGTGGGTTGCAAGTATGGTGTGGGCATTAATTGTTTGTGGCACGGTGTATGTTTTGTAGATATTGGTTGTTGCATACCTTTATTGATTTTCTTAAGTATAGATTATATTGTTTTGGTGGTTTAGGGATAGGGCTTAACTTAGGGAAATGTCCTATTGTTAAGTCTTATTTTTTCTCTTTTGTTTGTTTTAATTATTTGTGATCAATAATATTTTTCCGCGCCGTGGCCCTTTAACAAAAAATACTACTTTATTATTGTCCAATTTCCAGTAAAACTGCATCTACCTACATAAAATTAACAAACTAACCTAGAGGTATATGAATGTAGTAGCATCTGCTGGGAAATATCGTTCTTACCCACAACTTTAACAACCATATTGCATAATGTCCTTCTTTCTTCCATCTGTACAGTTTAAATCAAAAGAAAACATAATATTTTGCTGAATAACTTGACAACGGCAATTAGGCTAGATTTTGGTGTTGATGGTTTTTTACCACATTTAGCAATTCATATGGGTTGGCATGTGAACACAAAACATTTAGGTAAAATAGTATAATTTGGAGATTGAATATCAGTGTCGGAAAGGATCACTTGAAATATTTTTGAGACTGATTTTCAGTCTTCGACATATTTCATAAAATAATATAATTTCTTTTGGATAATTAGACACTATTAATCAGTCACTAAATTCTTTATTAGATAAAATGCATTCAAAACTGAGGATCAGTGCCTAATTAGACCTGATTTAATATTCTTTACAACTAAATGTTAGTCTCTAATATGTCCGATTTTTATTAGGGACTGAATATCAGTTTCTCTTACAATTACGCTATTTTTCATTAAATAGATTCCTTATTTGGGACTGAATTTCAGTAACTAAATATTTCCACTCCATCTTATTTTATTTTCCATCGGCATTTGACACTAAAATTTAGTCTTAAATAATTAGTCAAATTATTAGGGACTAATTACCAGTCACTATCACGGGACAGAAAAGTATCAGTCTCTGATATCATTAGGAACTGATATATCAGTCTCAGATAATTCGTATCAAGGACTGAATATTCAGTCCCTAAAATTTTAGTCCTTATTGGTCACTTTTCTTGTAGTGGTATCGTCATACGTGACCTAACACATGACCACGTGTCGCAAAAGTATTGGCCTACATATGACACGTGGCCTAACACGTGTCCACGTGTCACCACATGGCCTAACACGTGGCCACGTGTCAGGCCACGTAGTGACCTATAAAATTTTAAAAAAGCCACTACGACACGTGCAAATCTATTATTAGTTGAACATGCCACGTGTCATATTATTAGTGGTGGAACATGACACGTGTCATGTTTCTATTGGTGGAGATATGAATAGTAAATGTAGACACATACTTTCAACCACAATTGTAAGCCACTACGACACGTGCCAATCTATTATTAGTGGAACATGACACATGTCATATTATTAGTGGTGGAACATGACACGTGTCATGTTCCTATTGGTGGAGATATGAATAGTAAATGTAGACACATACTTTCAACCACAATTGTAATATATATAAATGTGGCTAATAAAATGTTTGACTATGCAAATAAATTGAAAAACGACTATAGTTGATACATATTTATTTGTGTTTATGAAGCATTATGTGATTACTAAATAAATGAATAGTTTAATGAATTAATAATTAAATAAATAAATAACTAGATAATCAATTTAATATGTAATTAATTAATTAAATAAATGACGAAATAATTGAAATAACTTAATAAATTTACAAATAATTGAGTAAATTTTAAGTAATTGAATGAATGTCCGCTTGAAAGAAATGTAACCGATTAAATGATTGACAAAATAATTATGTTGTTAACTAAATAATTAGGCAAGTAGTTAACTAAATATTAGAATATTAAATAAATAAATTATGACACAAAAATTAACTAAATAAATGGATGTTTTTATAAAAATAATTAGGTTTATTAGGTGTTCTAAAAAGTTTGTAAAGTTTATAAATATGTAGAAACTTAAAAATGACGGTTTAAACATTTTATGGGGTTTAGAAACATTTTTTAAATGTATTTTTAATTTTCTAGAAAATTTACATTATTTTTAAATGGTTTTATGGTTCAAAGTAGAGAAAATAGAAAACAAAAAAAAAGAATTGAGGAACCAGCTGAGCTAGAGCCCTTTTCGATTTTAAAGCCAAACAAAAAATTTAAAACATAAACTTGTGGGTCATCTTCTTTCCCATTTTAGCATACCCGAAACCCTAGATTCTTGGTCGTGAAATTGAACAGCTTAATGCTCATGAAACCTAAACTTAACTTAGGGGTTTTACTCAGTGATGAATTACGAACCGGAAGGTGCAAAAGTTACCTCGAAACGTTGCCGGAAAAACGAAATGGAGAGGGTCGCCGGAGACGGCGGTGGCCGGAAATCGCGAACCAGGGGACGGTTTTCTGTAGATTTTTCGATGTGTGTGTGCGGAATTTCTCAAGTAATGTCATGGAACAATTTATAGGGTTGAATACACGTTGAAAGTGAATTAATTTGGACTTTAAAGCTCTGAACAGTTATGAGTTTGAGGGTGATTAAACGCGATAAATTGATGGTTTTGAGTCCGACATGGTGATTAACTCGTGATTAGGGACGACTTATGAGGATTAATGATGGAAAACGGTCGATTTTGGGGTGTTTTGGCCGTTTTTTCGGCGATGGAGGTCGCCGACGGCGACTCACCGGAAAAACGCGATTTTCTTGTATATCCCTTAACAGATATATATATATAGGTAGAGGATCATTTGAGAACCAATTGGGTTTGAGAACTTTTGAGAACCATTCTGAGTCACAAGTTATATATAAGGAAATCTCGTCCATGAATTTGAATGCTTCCCCTTTGAATATTAGTGGCTCAGAATGGTTCTCAAAAGTTCTCAAAGAAAAAAGTTCTCATTTGAACCTAACTCTATATATATATATATATATATATATATATATATATATATATATATATATATATATATATAGTAGAATGATAAAATGAAAACCTCTCCGAGTTAGAAAAACCGTGAAAACTAAGCTAAAAAATTCATTTTTTTGTTCCGATTTATTTTATGATGACTTTCTAACTTAAAAAAACACTCTTTATGAAAATAAAAATAAAAAAACACGCCGAGTACATTTTTTTTAAAAAAATATTTAAGAACCGATTTTTTTGCAAAAGAAGTTAACCGGCCAAAAAAGACGTTCAAAATTTATTATTTTTTTAGATGTATTTTTTTATAGATTCTACATTCATTTTTGATAATTTTGGTGAAAAAAATAAATAAAAAAGCGCCTAGAGATTTTTTAAAAAAAATTATTTATAGATTTTGTTACATCTGTAACAAGGCATTTTACATATGTAACAGGCAAATGTTATATATGTAAATGAGTTTTATTTGTAAGATCAAACACGCAAAATAACTTTTACATAACTTTTAGTAAAAACGAAAGATTATCGAGGTTTTATTTGAATGAAATAAATGTGTCGATGTTTTATAAAAATGACAAGTTTTATTAAATTTAAAAGTTTATGATATACCATATTTGTTTTTATATTATAAAACTCAAAAATTAATTCAAAATGAGTAAATGATTCAACTAATTAAAATGGTTAATTAATTCAAATAAATATTAGAATTGAATTTAGACAAATGAATGAAAAATTTTAACAATATATTAAATTTGTTTCAAACAAGTAATTATTGAACTTAAATGACTAAATTAATTCAAAATTTGAAGGTTAATTCATATAAGTAAATAATTAGTATAAATTTCAAATAAATGAATAACGAAATTTAAATTAATTTCACTCAAGACTTTTATTAATACTAAAATTTCATGATTGTTACAATCGGTGAATACTAAACCCATTAGATAGTAGAGAAGGTGTACCATGGAGACAATTGTGTTGGGAGGGGACTTGATTGGTATCTTAGGTAGGTAATTAGGAGGATCTAGCATGCAAGTCATTAAGATGATTAGGTAAATATCCAAGGTGGTGAATGGTGGTGGTTTGGTTGAGGCTTAACCAATGAAGGGATAAAAACGGGTTTAAGGAGACAGGTTTAATGATGGCACCATGCAAGGTGGTTGACCACTGAGTCGGGTCATGCGTCGGTCGGATCAAATGTCGGACAAGTTTGCATAAAAGTAGTAAGTGATGATCTTGGTTTATTTAAAATGGTTATAGATACGACAAATAAAACATTGATGGGTTTATTTCGAACATGAAGCATTCACAATAGATTTCTTATCCTTATCCTTATAATTTATATTTTTATCATTACTTTTTATCTCCCTTTCACTCACAACAATAATTAAATAATACTTTTTTATACCCTTATCATTACATTTTCTCTCTCGATCTCTCACATCAAACCTCAAATTTTACCAAATCAACAATTTTTTTTTATCAAATTTACAGATGAACAATAACTTTTTCTCTCTCCCCACTCACAACCACTCACAACTACACCTCAAATTTTAAGGACTATACTCACAAATTTATAGGGACTCTACCGTGAATGCTCTAATGGAGTTTAGATAATATTTAAACGTAACGGTTGAATATAAACAATAATGTTAGAAGTTAGACGTAAAAGATAATGACATTAAACTAATAGTTTAGTAACTGTTAATGTCAAATAATTGATGAATACTACGTATCAAATAAATAATAACGTCTAAATGGTATTCGGTTGTTAGACGGGTTTATTGAAACACCAATGATTTATATAGAAAATAATTTAGATAAATGGGTTTAAAATAAACGTAAATGAAACGGGTTAGCCACGTAATATATTATAGCTCATTAAACTCAAAGTTTAATAAAACACCTAAGGTTGACGGGTTTTGACGTATTAGTACATAATACACGTTTGAATGAGAAAATATAAAAATACATTTTATATTTCTTATTGTTGAAATTATAATTTAAACATATGAAACTTCCTTATCATTAAGAGATTGATTTCCAATACTGTAGTGAGTCATGTCAAGTACGATACCTGATATAGCACATATGGTCACCTAATTTATTTAAAAATTAAGTCTAAGGGCTTGTTTGGGATTGCTTATTTAATTAAATAAGTGCTTTTTGTTAAAAGTGCTTATTGGCTTATGACTTTTTAAAAAGTATTTGGATTTGCTTATTTAATTGGATAAGTGCTTTCATATGTAAAATGGCTAAAAATGGGTTGAGTGAGTATAAGGTTATGTGAGTATAAGTTAAAAATAAGGGTAGTATGGTAATTTACCACTCAAAAAGCTATAAGCAGTTTTGAAAAGCCATAAAAACTTGGCTTATTAAAAACTGACTTATTAGCTTTTTGAAAAGCTAAAAGCAAAAGTGCTTATACAGTTGCCAAACATTAAAAACTGCTTATTGGCTTTTCAAAAAGCTAATAAGTCAATAAGCAGTTTCAAAAAAGCAATCCCAAACAAGCCCTAATACACATATACACAGTCAAAGCACAGTCAAAGTCTAAAGGTTGACCTAGAAATTTTTACAGGTTGTCATAATTACTTTCAGATGGCTCTTTATATCGCAGTCTTGCAGGGGCACTTCAGTACCTTACGTTCACTCGCTCGGATATTTCATATGCAGTTCAACATGTATGTCTTTTCATGCATGCACCGCGTGAGCCTCATTTTCAGTTCATGAAACGTATACTTCGGTACATACAAGGTACACTAGACTATGGTTTACAGCTTCGACCTTTGACATCTCACTCTCTTACAGCTTATTCTAATGCCGATTGGGGCGGTTTCCCGGACTCTCGCCGATCTACATCCGACTATTATGTTTTTATGAGGGATAACTTACTATTATGGTTGTCAAAACGACGAAACATGGTATCGAGATCTAGTGCCGAGGCTGAATACCGAGCGGTTGCTAATATCGTTGCGGAAGTGAGTTTGTTACGAAGTGTCTCTTTGCGCACAACTACACTGGTTAATTGTGATAATGTCTCTGCAATATATTTGTCTAGTAATCCGGATCATCATTAGTGAACCGAACATGTGAGAATTGATATTCACTTTGTTAGGAGTAGGTTCGCATTGGCTGGATTCACGTTCTACATATACCCTCAGAACTCCAATATGTTGATATATTGACCAAAGGGCTATCTCGTTAGTTGTTTCAAACGTTTAGATCCAGTTTGAGTGTTCGGTCTAACCCAGCTGCTCTGCCTCAAGTTTTGTTTGGTAGTTATTGTTTGGTTCTGGCGCTTCTGGTTCTCCGTGCAGTCTAGGTTCAAGAGGCTGGTGGGGGGGGGGAGGTGATGTGGTGTGTTTTATGCTTTAGTTGGTTTATTCATATATTGTTGGTATTTTTGTTTTGTTTCTTGTGGTGCTCTTTTTAGTTCTGGATGTTACTTTTTATTTTCCTAATTTTGTTACTGTGTACTCCCAGCTCCTTGCTGGTGTTTTAGTGGTAATTTTTTGCTATTAAAAAAAATATATGTATTGTGATATGGATCATCCGGCTTAACCCATGACCCACCCAGGAAGAGACTTGCACACCAAGTAGTTTAATCCATGTTTGCACG